>CM035407.1:97739732-97844732 GCA_020310875.1 Ceratopteris richardii
TCATGTCGTGCTTTTGTTACTTCTTTATCTCTCTCTACAAGAGATAAAGAACTTTCATTTGAAGAGTTGCAGTTCTTGTTACTTCAAGATGAAGATCAACAAAGGAGTATGGAAGAGAATGATGAAGCCATGTTATCATCATCAAAAGGTAAGAATAAGAAGGAGACAACAAAGGAGAAGAAGAGTCAACAAACTAAGAAGGAAAGTAAGTCTTCTAATCCTAAACCTTCTAGTCCTTCCCCTATTACTTCCTTTGCACCCAAAGAGAAGTCTGCTACTACATCTACTTCAAAGAAAGGAATTCGCCAGTATTGTAAGAAACCGAGTCATTTCATAGTAGAATGTAGAAAGAGGATTTATAATGAGAAGAAGAAAGTGTCGGGTAATAATGTTGAAGATGATTCAAAACCTAAGTCCTCTAGCAAAGAATCTTATGCATGTGTTAGTATTTAGAATTAGCTTTTGATAAGGAAGCATTAAATGCAATCCTCTAATGATCCTTGGATTTTTGATTCTGGAGGTACCAAACATATGATAGACTGTAGGAAGGTATTTTCTTCTCTTACTAACTCTTGAGGGAGAAGTGACCATTATAGATGGTCATGATTTGGATGTTGTAGGTGTTGGAGAAGTAAACCTAAAGTCAAGAAAAGATGGAAATTTCACAATTTCTAATTTTCTTTATGTTCCGGAAATGAAGAAGAATTTTCTCTCAATATCTACTTTCTTGTCGGATGGTTTTAAATTTGATTTTAAGAAAGATTCATGTTAGATCCTCTCACCTAATGAGAAGCATTTCTACTCCAAGGTGAAAACAGAAGTGGCATGTTTGTCTTATCCAAAATTAGTCATGCTAATGTTGCTAAGTTTTCTACACCTAAGGAGAACATGAAGTTATGGCATGCTAGGTTTGGTCATATCAGTTACATAACTCTCAACCACATCAAAGATCAAGGTATGGTGGAGAGTTTGCCTACTTTTGCTTTGACGGACGATGCATAAACATATGAAGGATGTCTTGAAGGAAAGCTTCACAAACTTCCTTTCAAGAAGCATGGATACATCATGGCCACAAGGAAGTTGCAGATTATACATTCAGATGTGAATGGTCCTATGAGAACGGATTCCATTCAAGGTTTCATGTATTTCGTCACTTTCATTGATGATTTCTCAAGATATTCATGGATTTATGGTCTTAAAGTAAAATTAGAGGTCATTCCTACTTTTAAGATGTTCTTAGCTATGGTTGAAAATGAAATTCAGTAAAAAATTCAGATTTTGAGAAGTGATAGAGGGGGAGAGTACATGTCAAAAGACTTAAAGTCTTTTCTTGAAGGCAAAGGTATCTCTCATCAACCCACTATTGCTTATACACCAGAACAAAATGGTCTTACAGAGAGAAAGAATAGGATAATTGTTGAGATGATGCGTAGTATGATATCATCCAAAAAGCTTTCTCTTAAGTTTTGGTTTGATACAATACATAGAGCTAATCACATTCTGAATAGGTCTTCCGCAAAAGCTTTAAAGCTCATCATACCTTATGAAGCTTATTATGGGAAGAAACCCAATGTAAGTTACTTCAAAGTTTTCGGTTCTCTAGCTTATGTTCACATTGAGAAAAAAGATTGTGGTAAGCTTGATGTAAAGGCCATTGAAGCCGTCTTTATTGTTTATGCTATTGAAAGCAAAGGATACAGATTCTATGTTCAAGGAACATGTGATATCCTACTCTCATGCAATGCATATATTGCAGAAGGTCAGATTTATGATAAGAAAACAAGGACTCTAGATTTCATAAGGGAAGATGACTAAGTATTTTTAAAAAGGAATTTGGATTCTTACATTTAGCCATACAAGGGGGGTACTGAACCTTCTCAAGCCCTAAAAGATACACTTGATAAAGGTAAAGAGAGAGTTTCATTACCTACATAAGTACCTAGTCTATCATCAGTACCTCTTGATGTTCCAACTTATGAAGTTGGAGAACGTTTTAGAGTTCCAGGAGAAAGAGATATCAAAGAACCAGAAGAGATTTCACCAGATTTCAAGAATATGCTGAGGTGGTTGTATCAAACTTGAAAGGATACCGGTATAAAGAACTTCACAGGACGAATCCGAAGTCAGACAAGGAGAGAACAAGACTAGGTAAATTACGCATAACATTTTGAGATTGATAACATTTTAGCCTAACTTCGGTTGAGAATGAATCAGCTAATGTTAAAGATGCACTACAAAATCCTGTATGGAAGAAAGCTATCCAAGAAGAGATTGATTCTATTCATAAGTATCAAACATGAAAGCTTTGGGAGTTAGCAAAAGGTAAAAGGGCAATTGGTGTTAAGTGGATCTTCAAAATCAAAAGATATGCAGATGGTACTATTGACAAGTATAAAGCAAGGTTAGTAGTTAAAGACTATGCACAAAAGAAAGGAATTGATTATGATGAGACTTTTGCACCTACTTCTAGAATGACAATAGTTAGAACAATACTATCTCTTGTTGATTCTTTGGTTGGAATGTGTACGAGTTAGATATCAGAATTGCCTTCCTTAATGATGATCTTCGTGAAGATGTCTACATTGAGCAACCAGAAGGTTTTGAAGAAACAAGTAAAGAGCATTTAGTATGCGAGCTTATTAAAGCTTTGCATGGACTCAAGCATGCACCAAGAGGTTGGTATGAGAAGATACATCTCTATCTTCTATCTTCTATTTATCGGTTTTGAAAACTGAGATGCAGCTCCTACTCTTTATGTTAAAGCTGAGAAAGATATTTTGATTATTATTATCATATATGTTGATGATATGATCATGATAGGTCCCAAGGATTCAAACTTTCAATATTTGAAGACACAACTTAAACATATATTTGATGTGAATGATTTAAATATTTTGCATTATTATTTTGGGATTGAATTCAAATATAGGAATGAGTGTATTTTACACAACAAAAATACATTGAGAAATTATTGGAAAGGCTTGAGATGACAGATTCCAAGCCTATACAAACATCTATGGATGTTAATGTGTCATTATAGGCAGAAGTAGATTCAAAACTTCTTGAAGCTACTTTGTATAGTCAAGAAGTTGGTTGCTTGATCTATTTATGTAATACACGACCAGACAGTCAGTTTGTAGTTTCTCAATTATCCAGGTTCATGCACAGTCTTCTCAAGATTCATTAGAAATCAGTTAAGAGATATATTTTCAGAGATTCGAAGTTTTACAAACATCCCAAGTTTTGCAGATATCCGAAGTTTTGTAGACATCAAAAGTTTTGCAGATTTTTGAACCTTATATCATTATGACATTGAAGGGGGGATCCTTGGAAACAAGTAAGAATACCATAAAACCCTAATTTTCTAGCAAGCAAGCACTTAGCCAAATTTTGGTCACAGAAACTTAAAATTTTTTATCAGCCCATTAGATAGTACTTGAGGAGAGCTTTCATTTGGTATATATTTAGTCATCACAGGTTTTGATCAAGAGAAGACCCTAATCCTAATTTTTGTGCAAAAATGGTTTTTCACCTTGTTTTGTTCCTTTCAGCCTATAGGTCAAGAAAAGCATACTCGCATGTCTATCTGATGTGTAGATTATGAGATCAAAGCTCAATTATGCCCGAAAAGCAAATTTGCGTGAAAAAAATCCCTTCGCCAAAAATTTTGATTGCATGTGTTTTTTTGCTTTTTGGAAAAGTTATTGCCCAATTTTTTGGGGGCTGATCATAATACTATATAATAAGGTCATGGGGGCATCAATCATCATCGTTCAAGATCACAACTCAAGGAGTGCTCTATTTGGAGTTCTTCTACACTTGGAGGAGATGAGCTCTACCTTTGGTGAAGCATTGGAGGAGATTTTGGCAGGCAACCATCAGCATCTTGTTGATTATTGTGAGTAGCAAGTCTAATTTCAGCTTCTATCTTGCTAGTTCATTAGCTTTTGATTTAGGGTTTCTGAAACCCTAATTTCAGAATTAAGGTTTGCTGTAAAATAGTTCGAAACTGTTCATATTCACTTCATTCTCACACACACTTTCTACATACCTCTTAGGCACTATACACACAAACTCTTGTATCTAGTTTTTGAAATTCTGCCTAGATTCAGATTTTATATCCAATTTCAGTATACATTCAGTTTTGTATCATCTACACACATTGTAATTTGACATTAATATTGAGATAGTGTAGGTAAGCATTCTAGCTTACCGTTACACTTTGAAAATCTTGTCTATTCTCTCTATCTCTCACTCATCTCATTTTGAGTCTTAAGGTGTGTATGCTAAGGTTCATTTGTTGGAAGATCTTGTAAACCTATGATTATTGTTATTGAGGCCCACCCCACTTCCAACATAGGTGATAGTTGTATTGCCGAGGCCCCAATTATGAATAATATACATATAGACATATATATTATATATATTATAATATATATCATATACATAATAAATAATTATTAATACATATATGTTACATGATGATAGACAATATTTAGAATGTCAATGCAATGAATGCACATTGCTGATTGGAATTTGGCACATGCATGCATGCGTACATGGCTATTGGCAGCACTGAGCATACATGGCACTATGGCAGCATGTGCCATATATGCATACATGGCAACATACATGCACATTGCATACATTGCAACATACTTGCATACATGACATGATGCATGCATATGATATACATGCATAGTATATACATGCACACATTGCATAGTATATATATTCATACATATTACATGCACATTGCATATATGAATGATGACATGCATACATGTACACATGCCACATGGAAGCATACACGTGTCATGCATACATGACATATCAGTGTATCACATGCTCCAATGTGCATGCATACAATGTGAATGTACATGCATACAATGTGAATGTACATGCATAGTACATACATGCATACATTGCATGGTATATACTATCTACTATATACATGCAGTTTGCATACATGCATGCATACATGACAACATACATATTAGCAATTACATGCACATTGCATACATGAATGATGACATGTCATGCATATATGCATACATGGAAGCATCAGCATACATGCATGGATGACATGTCACATGCTGCATACATGCATGATACATATTACAGTCATCAATATAGTAATGTACATGCATACATTGCATAGTACATACAATGTACAATGTACATGCATGCAAACATCACAACATTGAGCATGCATGCATATTGCAATGTTAGTAGTTACATACATGAATGATGACATGCATGCATGGAAGCATACATGCACATTGCATACATGACATCCTACATATTGCACAATGCATGCACACAATGTACATCCATAGTACGTATGTCATATTCTCAAGACTCATATGTCGTGGTGTCCGGTGAGGAATCAACATTGAGCAATGACTCATGAGCATACATGGAAAGCTTTATATTTTACTATTTACTATTTAACATTCACTATAAGTTATTGGCTTTTCAATATTTGAACTTTGTAATAATTCACATGGGCAAGCTTTAGGTTGACAAGTTGGTGGTATAAGTATTGCAAAGAGACTTTTTGTAGCACTATTACATGTCTCATTGCACATGTCTTAGGTGTGAAGGGCTTTAGGATTGGCGGATGCGAGTGTGTTCCATGAGAGGTTTATGACCATGTGATCAAAGAGGTTTGATGTTTACATGGAAGGTACACTCTAGACATGAGGAAGAAACTTAGAGAGATGATGGAAGGTTCACATGTCAGGTGTCAAGGGCTTTAGGATTGGCAGATGCAAGTGTGTTCCATGAGAGGTTTATGACCACGTGATCAAAGAGGTTTGATGTTTACATGGAAGGTACACTCTAGACATGAGGAAGAAACTTAGAGAGATGATGCTCTTCTTCGTCCCTCGACTCATGCGGCTCCGACATCTTCTACATCAGACACATGTACTTTATTTTGTCTAATTTGTTGAATATTCTATATTTGTCCTCGTGGATATTGGACAATATTGTTCTCTCATGATTTTGCTTATTCCTTGATGGCACCAGGCACAGGTACTCACTCCAATAGGTAGCTATAGTATTCCTCATAAAAGGCATGCTCCTGACGTATCTGAGTCCCAAGGCATATCTGATGTTAGGACTAGTACTCATACACCCCATAGTAGAGCACATTCATCATCTTTTCAATCTCCGGTGTTTTTTGATTCATGAATAAAGGAGGGAGGGGAGGGAGGGGGGAGAGAGAAAGAAAGAAAGAAGAAAGAAAGTCATATTAACATCTTCTGGAGGCCAAACTTGGCCTATGAGACAAAAACCATGTACAAGTGTAGTAACCCTGTGTAGAAGATGAAATGAAATAAAAAGTATATCGCTACACAAAGCTATATAGGGTTGGAAAAGGCTGGGGAGACGTGGCTCTGACTCTGCAGATAGTGGCCACCTAATACATGGGGGATCCAATATGTGAGTGAGTAAAACACCCTAGCTACTGGTGATGGGTGGAGGTGGGTGTAGTATGTGGTACATCCGTGGTGTTCTGAGTGCCTCCTGAAGGAAGACAACCTAGGGGGTGATGGTACACCTATGCTCCATCATGTGGTCGTAGGTTGTCCTGATGCGTGAGATATCCTCTTGATATAGTCGTGGTCAACGATATCCGACCATGCGTGGTCGGCGTCGTGCTCTCTGTGCTGCTGCCTGGTGGAGAGTGATCCCTATAGATGGACCTCTCTGATGCAGCTCAGCTCGCTGAAAGGACTGGGCAATGGTTTGTTGAGTACTCACCCGTGGCCGATGTGTGGGCTCTAGTGATCGCTTTCGCCTCTCGTATGGTGCTGCAAGGCAGTGTCCCAAGCGCCGCTCATCTCCCATAGTCATGCACAACTGGAGTGACTCCTCTATCTGGAACTGTGCTCGTAGGCCTAAGTATGCTGGGCATCTGATAACAAAATGCTACTCACTCCCTCGCATATTGGGCACCACCTCTTCTCACGGGGGACTCCCCTGGACCGACCCCTCTCAATCTCGAGCTAATGTGATGAAACCCAGAGCTGCCCAATGATGACTCGAAGGTGGTGGGGTAGGTATGTCTCCATGTATCTCGGAATCTCGATGAAGCCCGCGTTCGATATATGTAGAAAATGCTCACAATAATAGAGCATTTTCGGTGGCAATGTATCCCTAGGGCTCACCCATGTCCTCTGTATGTATGTATGCCATATCTCCTGACGAATGACCCTATTCCTCTCTTGATGAGAGAGGAGTAGGTGGGTGCATGTGAGTTGTATTGTAGTGGTGGTAGCCTGTCTATGTCAAAGCCATGGTGGGCCACCCAGTCTCGTGTCTTTGCATACCATGAGGAGGTGTCGCCTACTAATACCATATCACGTGATGCCTTGAAAGCACGATAAACAATGTGCTCTGTATCCATGCTCGGAAGTTTGTGTAATAGGCATAGTGTCTGGAATAGTGCCTCAACTAGCATGGGTGGTGCAGCGAGCTCTGCTCTAATCATATCATGTGGTACTGAAGGCTTGCTCTGGATAAGTCAGGCAATCATGAGGATTTGTGGCCTCTCTAATGCTGTCCATACTGATGTAGCTAATCCCGGTCCCCATATGGCTGCCCCAAACATGAGCGTTGGCGTAACCAAAGTGTCGAAGAGCCACCCCTTTGTGCGGGGCTCTTGAAAATATGCTTGGTTGCTCGCATCTGAAACCTGCCTGTCTTGGAGCCGTGATACCCTTCCTCTCAGTGAGAATACTCAACTCTGTCTTTAGTACCGCCCCATATAACTTGGCCAATATAGGGCCAATCATGATCGTCCGGTATGTACCTCGATCCATAGTATCTCCTGACTTATGAATGGGCACTATGGTGTGCTCAATCCATGCGTTAGGAACCCTTCAACCGATGCACGGTTGAAGAGGTGGGCAATGAGCGGTGCGAGGGTCGTGCCTCCGCAGATGAGGTGCTCTGCCTGTAAACCGAAATGGTCATGGGTCCTGCCATGTTGTAGAAGGGCAATAGCGCGACCCACCATAGTGGGTGTGAAGAAGTAAGAAGTAGTAGGACCTGAGCTCTATGGTCTTGGAATGGGGGGCTGGCCTGGGATCTCGTATAGGTTCCGTGCATAGGTATGCCAAGTGCTCGGGTCTCGGATGGGTGTCTATTGTCTCCTCTCTCTCAAATGTCACCATGCCACTACATTGTCTCGACTCATGAGCAAATGGTAAATATCCCAGTGATAGTTTCTTCATACTTCAACCATACGGCAAACACATACGGGTACGGGAATACGGAAAAAGTATGGTTGAAAATACCATACGTGACTATACGTGACAAAAAATAAGAGGTGGGAAAAATTTAGAGATAGGTGTTATAGGAGTAATACAATATGCAACAACATATACAAATCAGATTTCCCATTTAAAATACACATTAAATTAAGACTCAAGGTCAATTCAAATGGCAAAACTCACACCTATAAGTGAGTTTTTCTTCAATTCAATCATACTTCCAGGATTGGAGTACAGAAAAAGTACGGAAAAGTATGAAAAAGGAAGAAATTTGATAAGTGGAAATATGCCCAATCCCACGGGTGGGAAAAAAACTATGATCCCAGTACTAGCTCTCCTCCCAATCTCGCCGTTTGCGGCAAGTAAGGCTCTGCATGCGACGCTGTGCATGTGTGTGTAATATCCCCTCTATGCTCTAAAATCCGTAGGTGCTTCTGTAGCTCACTGCAATCTGCATCATACCAGCGGTTCTGGGGCAAGGATCCTGTGCGTGGAGGGCGTATATGTGTGCGGTGTGGGAAGCTGCGGGCGAGCTGAGTCCTGTAGGATGGTGGTGAACTATGATGTAAGTGTTTCCAAGGGTGAGAAGGGATCCAGGGAGAGTAGGCGAGTGTGTAAATGGTGTGCATAAACGTGAGAGAGCTCGTGTGTGAAGTGTATCGTGGTGTTGGGTGAGGGAGGGTCTAATGGAATAGGAGATGAGAGTGTGAATGTGATAAATGTATGTGTCAGCACCAAGTGGGTGTCGTCCAATACTAAGTGAGGGGATGAGTGAAGCTCGAGAGGTAGTACCCAAAATGTAGTCGATTGTGCTCTCACCTCCCCTGTGAGGGAAGCAAGTAAGTCCACTCGAACCAAGCCAACGATTCATCCCGTTATATATAACGAGTTGATGTCGGCTGCCTAGATCAAGTAGATGTCTTCCATACCCGGTGGTGTACTCACCCATATCTACCAATACTCTACTGGTGCTCATCTCCTCTGGGTCTTTGGCCCTCATGAGATGTGGGTGATCCATGTCGTATGCCTCACACCGATGTGACTGAGTGCGGCCATTGAAGTTCCCCATACGGAAGACTTCACCTAGTGTGCTGTAATGTAGTATCTCATCTGAAAGTGTAGTGTATGGTGAGATTCTGTCTCGGATCGGTCCCCCAAGATCTTGTTTTGCGTATCGAGAGAGAGAGAGAGAAAGAAGAAAGAAAGAAAGAAAGTGTTTTTACGTCTATTAGGAGGCCGAACTCGGCCTATAAGACAAATCGATGTACATGGGTGAGAGAGAGAGAGAGAGAGAGAGAGAGAGAGAGAGAGAGAGAGAGAGAGAGAGAGAGAGAGAGAGAGAGAGAGAGAGAGAGAGAGAGAGAGAGAGAGAGAGAGAGAGAGAGAGAGAGAGAGAGAGAGAGAGAGAGAGAGAGAGAGAGAGAGAGAGAAAGAAAGTCATATTAACGTCTACTTGAGGCCAAACTTGGCCTATGAGACAAAACCATGTACAAGTGTAGTAACCCTGTGCAGAAAATGAAATGAAAAAAGTACTTACTACATAAAGCTATATCGGGCTGGAAAAGGCTATATCGGGCTGGAAAAGGCTGGGAAGAGGTGGCTCTGACTCTGCAGATAATGGCCACCTAATACATGGCAGGCCCATAATGTGAGTGAGTAAAATACCCTAGCTACTCGTGATGGGTGGAGGTGGGTGTAGTATGTGGTACATCGGTGCTGGTCTGAGTGCCTCCCGAAGGAAGACAACCCAGGTGGTGGTGGTACGCCTCTGCTCCATCATGTGGTCATAGGCTGTCCTGATGCGTGAGATATCCTCCCCATAAAGTCGTGGTCGATGATATCCAACCATGCGTGGTCGACGGCGTGCTCTCTGTGTTGCTGCCTGGTGGAGCGTAAGCCCTCTAGATGGACCTCTTTGGTGTAACTGAGCTTGCTGTAAGAACTGAGTAATGGTCTGCTAGATACTCCTCCGTGTCTGATGTGTCGGTTGTAGTGACTGCTCTCGCCTCTCATATGCTGCTATGAGGAAGCGTCCCAACCGCCGCTGGTCTCCCATAGTCATGCACAACTGGAGCAACTCCTCTATCTGGAATTGTGCACGTAGGTCTAAGTATGCTGGGCATCTGACAACAAAATGCTCCTCACTCTCTAGCTCTGTCTGGCATACTGGGCACCACCTCTTCTCTCGGGGGACTCCCCTAGACAGACCCCTCTCAATCTCGAGCTGATGTGATCACACCCGGAGCTGCCCAATGACAACTCGAAGGTGGTGGGGTAGGTATGTCTGCATGTATCGCGGAATCTCAATGAAGCCCTCGCCCGATATATGTAGAAAATGCTCACGGTAATAGAGCATTTTCGGAGGCAATGTATCTCTAGGGCACACCCATGTCCTCTGTATGTATGTATGCCATATCTCCTGACGAATGACCCTATTCCTTTCGTGATGGGAGAGAGAATAGGTGGGTGCATGTAAGTCGTACTGTAGTGGTGGTAGCCTGTCTATATCAAAACCATGGTGGGCCAGCCAGTCTCGTGTCTGTGCATACCACGAGGAGGTGTCACCTGCCAATGCCATATCACGTGATGCCTGGAAAGCACGATAAGCCATGCGCTTTGTATCCATGCTCCGAAGTCTGTGTAATAGGCATACTGTCTGGAATAGTGCCTCAACTAGCATCGGTGGCGCAGCGAGCTCTGCTCTAATGATATCATGTGGTACTGAAGGCTTGCTGCGGATAAGTCTGGCAATCATGAGAATCTGTGGCCTCTCCAACGCTTTCCATAATGATGTAGCTAATCCCGGCCCCCAAATGGCTGCCCCATACATGAGCGCTGGCGTAACCAAGGTGTCGAAGAGCCACCCCTTTGTGCGGGGCTCCTGAAAATATGCCTGGTGGCACTGTCTCCCCAATCAGAGCTAGTGCTGCGTATCCACGAGTGATGCGGTCACGGGCTGCATGAGACATAGAGAGAGAGAGAGAGAGAGAGAGAGAGAGAGAGAGAGAGAGAGAGAGAGAGAGAGAGAGAGAGAGAGAGAGAGAGAGAGAGAGAGAGAGAGAGAGAGAGAGAGAGAGAGAGAGAGAGAGAGAGAGAGAGAGAGAGAGAGAGAGAGAGAGACTTTTTAACGTCTATTAGAGGCCAAAATCGGCCTATGAGACAAAATATATACATTAGTATGATCCAATCCACTGTGATCCCAAAAGGAAAATAAAGTGTGAGTACAAAAAACGGGTATAAAAGAAGTGGATAATAACTGGCATCGAGGGTGTGGGGTGCTATGGGTATGCACTCTATATGCTCAATGAGTGAGATACAACTATGATATGCATAGGGAGGGGAGGCTTGATGGAATCACAACCCTCTAGGTGCTTGGAGTGGGTGTAGGATATAATGCATCGGTGGGTAAGGCATCATGGCGATCCTCAAAATGCTCTGAACGTCCAAATCGAGAGGGGTGCGCTGCTGATGTCTCCGTATCTCCATGTCATGGCGTGCATGAATCGCCTGAATCTCTCTCTGATGTGGACGGGCTCTCCGAAGTGGGGGTCTCGGTCGTCGACGCTGTCGTCTGAGCTCCTCTGCTATGTGTAATGTGACACCCCGTATCGCGGTGGGTCCTCCAGTGGCTTTGGGTCTGAAAAAATCTGTAATATAAGTTTGAGGGGGAGGGGCCAGGTGTATCTCCACGGCGGTGCTAGGAAATGACCTAGAGGGCGCTGGTCCTCTATTCCCAATAGAGCCCTGATCTCTCAGGGCCCCCTGAAGAGCTCTGGGTAGCGGTCTCTATGTCCTCATATGCCTGGTATCTACATGTGTAGTGCTCCTCGTCCTCCACCTCCTCTCGGCATATCTTGCATAATCTCTCGTCCGTCGGGGTATGTGTCGCTCTCCCAACCTTAATCTCGAGCTCGTGTGATGATACTTTGAGCTGCCCGATGGCCACTCTCTTAGCCAGTGCCATGTATGTATCCATGTATCGTGGTCTCTGAATGAACCCATCAGTTGTCACAGTCACGAACTGCTCTCTGTAGTGTTGCCTCTTTGTGGGAAGAGGCTCCCGTGGTTGTATCCATGTCTCCCTGACGTGTATCTGTAGTAGGTCCTGACGGATGATCCTATTCCTCTCCGAACGAGAGAGGGTAATGTGGGGGGAAGAGAGGTCATACTGAAAAGGGGAGAGATCGGTAATGCTCATGCCATGATCTGCTAACCATCGGTATGTCTGTGCATACCATACTCTCTCATGCCTTGTCTCTGCCAAATGTACAGAGCTCTCAAATGCAAGCCTGGTGAGTCGGCTGGTGGGGAGCTATCTGACTCTCAGAATAAAGGTCACCAACTGGAAGAGGGCCTCCACTAGCATTAGTGGTGTGCCAAGCTCAGCTCGTATAATGTCATGTGGAACGGAGGGCTTGTTGCAAGCGTGAGATCATGGTGACCCGGGGCCTCTCAATCCGCGTCCACATCGCCTTTGTGATCCTTGGTGCCCATACTACTGCTCCGTACATCAATGCGGGTGTCACTAGAGTGTCAAAGAGCCACCCCTTAGTCCGAGGCTCTTGAAAATGTGTCTGAAAGCAGCGTCTCTCCAATCCTGCAAGTGCCGCATAGCCGCGCGTCAATCTATCTCTCGCTGCCTGGGCTATGGAGAATACCCCTGTGCTGCGTGAGAAGGTGACACCTAGGTAGGCGTAGGAGTCCACTACCTCTATTTGTCCTCCAGCTCCAGTGAAAGAGGTACGATGGCGTACTGTCCTGGAGGTATGGAAGATCATGACCTTGGTCTTGCCAAGGTTCACTATGAGTCCTCTCTCCATGCACAAGGTACCGAGCGCCTCTAAATGTGACTGCAACCCCTCCTGTGTCTCTGAAAGTAAGACAATGTCATTAGCATATAATAGGATGTGTATTGGCATACCTCAGAGGTCTCCTCCTTGCCCTCCTGCGCGCTGTATATACTCCATGATCTCATCGATGTAGAGACCGAAGAGAGTGGGTGAGAGAGGGCAACCTTGTTTCACACCAATGGTGCTAACAAGGCTGTCTCATAGGACTCCGAGGCAGCGTACCCTGCCTGTGACCCGTGTATACAAAGCATGGATGGCCCATAGCATGTCTGATGGTAGCTGTAACTCCTGGAGCCTTCGTGGTAGTCTCTCTCGAGGGACCATGTCGAAGGTTTTGCGGAAATCCACAAAGCAACAGTATAGTCTCTGCTTCCTCGCCTTCGCGCTCTCAATCAAGCAACGAAGCCCGAAGATGTGGTCGATGGTGGAGAAAGTGCAGCGGAAGCCTGCCTGGCTGGGTGCTCTAATCCCAGCTTCCTCAGCGTGTGTACTCAGCTCTGCCTCTGGTACTGCCCCATAGATCTTGGCCAGAATATGGCCTATTATAATAGTCCTGTAGTTCCCTGGGTCCAACATATTGTCGGACTTATGGATAGGCGTAATGGTATGCATAGTCCACGAGTCAGGTAATCCCTCAACCAAAGCACGGTTGAAGAGATGGGCGATCCGGTGGGAAACTTCATCTGCTGCGTATATAAAGTGCTCGCCCTGTAGCGCCGTGTGGTCTGCTGAGCGGCCATGCTGTAGTCTATGGATGGCGTGTCGTACCATACGTGCCGTGAATAGGGTGGATATCACATGATGCGGTGTGGGAGGGATCGGCAATGGTGGCTGTCGTGGGACATCATATAACCTCTGGGCGTAGGTGTGCCAAGTTCGAGGATCTACTATGGGTGTAGGTGGGCGTGGCTCACGTAGGGCCCTCCACGCGGTGGCAAAATCCCTACTCATGAGAAGGTCGAACAACTTTGCCTCCTGTCGCTCTTTGCAAGCTCGCCGCTTCCGGCATGTGAGGGCTCGCATCTGTTGTCATGCCTCCCTCTCTGTGATGGATCCCAGGATACTCTGTGCTCTGAGATGTTGGTATAGTCGCCTTCACTCCTCATCGTACCATCTATTCTGGGGTGTATGCCCAAGCCGTGTGGAATGTGCAGTGTTGTGGGTGGTGTATGGAAAGCTGAGAGTAGCGGATGTGTGGAGGATCTAAGAGAAGTGGGCGATGAGGGTGTCCAATGAGGCAGAGGGATCAAGGGAGTAGATGTGCTCTCGAACATGGGAGCTATAGATATGTGCTAGCTCATGTCGAAAGTGAATGGTGGTGTGGGCATGTGGCTGTATGGTGACGGGGTGGGATATGCATGGTGAGCCGCGTATGGAGAGGGCAAGATATGCGTGATCAGCTCCAATCGGCATGGGTGGGATAGTGAATGAGGTGATGAGATGTGTCGCCTCGGGGGGTCAAAGAGAGAGAGAGAGAGAGAGAGAGAGAGAGAGAGAGAGAGAGAGAGAGAGAGAGAGAGAGAGAGAGAGAGAGAGAGAGAGAGAGAGAGAGAGAGAGAGAGAGAGAGAGAGAGAGAGAGAGAGAAAGAGAGAAAGACTTTTTAACGTCTATTAGAGGCCAAAATCGGCCTATGAGACAAAACATATACATCAGTATGATCCAATCCACTGTGATCCAAAACGAAAATAACGTGTGAGTACTGCAAACGGGTATAAAAGGTGGGATAGTAGCTGGTATCAAGGGTGTGGGGTGCTATGGGTATGCATTCTATATGCTCAATGGGTGAGATACAAATATGATATGCATAGGGAGGGGAGGCTCGATGGTATCGCAACCCACTAAATGCCTGGAGTGGGTGTAGGATATAATGCATCGGTGGGTAAGGCATCATGGCGATCCTCAAAATGCTCTGGGCGTCCAAATCGATAGGGGTGCGCTGCCGACGTCTCTGTATCTCCATGTCATGGCGTGCGTGAATCGCCTGAATCTCTCTCTGATGTGGACGAGCTCTCCGGACAAGGGGTCTCGGTCGTCGACGCTGTCGTCTAAGCTCCTCTGCTCTGTGTAATGTGACACCCCGCATGGAGCTGGGCCCTCGAGTGTATGTGGGTCTGAAAAAATCTGTAATATAAGTCTGAGGGGGGGGGGTCAGGTGTATCTCCATCTACTGCTGGAGGAATGATGCGCGACGGTGCTGGAGCTCTACTAGGAAACGACCTAGAGGGCGTTGGTCCTCTGTCCCCAATAAAGCCTTGATCTCTCTAGGCCCTCTGAAGAGCTGTGGGTAGCGGTCTCTGATGTCCTCATATGCCTGGCATCTACATGTGTAGTGCTCCTCGTCCTCCACCTCCTCTCTACATATCCTGCATAATCGCTCATCCTTGGGGGTATGTGTGGCTCGCCCAATCTCAATCTCGAGCTGGTGTGATGATACCCTGAGCTTCCCAATGGCCACTCTCTCAGCTGGTGCCATATATGTATCCATATATCGTGGTCTTTGAATGAAACCATCCGCTGTCACAGTCAGGAAGTGCTCTCTGTAGTGTTGCCTCTTTGTGGGAAGAGGCTCCCGTGGTGCTATCCATGTCTCCCTGACGTGTATCTGTAGTAGGTCCTGACGGATGATCCTATTCCTCTCCGAACGAGAGAGGGTAATGTGGGGGGAAGAGAGGTCATACTGAAGAGGGGGGAGATCCGTAATGCTCATGCCATGGTCTGCTAACCATCGGTAAGTCTGTGCATACCATACTCTCTCATGCCCTGTCTCTGCCAAATGTGTAGAGCTCTCAAATGCAAGCCTCGTGAGTCGGCTAGTGGGGAGCTCTCTGAGTCTCAGAATAAAGGTCACCAACTGGAAGAGGGCCTCCACTTGCATGGGTCGTGTGCCAAGCTCAGCTCGTATAATGTCATGTGGAACGGAGGGCTTGCTGCGCAGCAAGCGTGAGAGAGAAAGAAAGACTTTTTAACGTCTATTAGAGGCCAAAATCGGCCTATGAGACAAAACATATACATCAGTATGATCCAATCCACTGTGATCCAAAACGAAAATAAAGTGTGAGTACTACAAACGGGTATAAAAGGAGGGATAGTAGTTGGCATCAAGGGTGTGGGGTGCTATGGGTATGCACTCTATATGCTCAATGGGTGAGATACAAACATGATATGCATAGGGAGGGGAGGCTCGATGGTGTCAGAACCCCCTAAATGCCTGGAGTGGGTGTAGGATATAATGCATCGGTGGGTAAGGCATCATGGTGATCCTCAAAATGCTCTGGGCGTCCAAATCGATAGGGGTGCGCTCTTGACGTCTCTGTATCTCCATGTCATGGCGTGCGTGAATCGCCTGAATCTCTTTCTGATGTGGACGAGCTCTCCGGACAAGGGGTCTCGGTCGTCGACGCTGTCGTCTAAGGTCCTCTACTCTGTGTAATGTGACACCCCGCATGGAGCTGGGCCCTGGAGTGTATGTGGGTCTGAAAAAATCTGTAATATGAGTCTGAGGGGGGGGGCCAGGTGTATCTCCATCTGCTGCTGGAGGAGTGATGCGCGGTGGTGCTTGAGCTCTACTAGGAAACGACCTAGAGGGCGCTGGTCCTCTGTCCCCAATAAAGCCCTGATCTCTCTAGGCCCCCTGAAGAGCTGTGGGTAGCGGTCTCTGATGTCCTCATATGCCTGGCATCTACATGTGTAGTGCTCCTCGTCCTCCACCTCCTCTCTACATATCCTGCGTAATCGCTCATCCCTGGGGGTATGTGTGGCTCGCCCAATCTCAATCTCGAGCTGGTGTGATGATACTCTGAGCTTCCCAATGGCCACTCTCTCAGTTGGTGCCATATATGTATCCATGTATCGTGGTCAATGAATGAAACCATCTGCTGTCACAGTCAGGAAGTGCTCTCTGTAGTGTTGCCTCTTTGTGGGAAGAGGCTCCCGTGGTGCTATCAATGTCTCCCTGACGTGTATCTGTAGTAGGTCCTGACGGATGATCCTATTCCTCTCCGAACGAGAGAGGGTAATGTGGGGGGAAGAGAGGTCATACTGAAAAGGGGGGAGATCCGTAATGCTTATGCCATGGTATGCTAACCATCGGTAAGTATGTGCATACCATACTCTCTCATGCCCTGTCTCTGCCAAATGTCTAGAGCTCTCAAATGCAAGCCTGGTGAGTCGGCTAGTGGGGAGCTCTCTGACTCTCATAATAAAGGTCACCAACTGGAAGAGGGCCTCCACTAGCATCGGTGGTGTGCCAAGCTCAGCTCGTATAATGTCATGTGGAACGGAGGGCTTGCTGCGCAGCAAGCGTGATATCATGGTGAGCAAGCGTGATATCATGGTGATCTGGGGCCTCTCAATCTGCGTCCACATCGCCTCTGTGATCCCTGGTGCCCATACTGCTGCTGCGTACATCAATGCGGGTGTCACTAGAGTGTCAAAGAGCCACCCCTTAGTCCGGGGCTCCTGAAAATGTGTCTGAAAGCAGCGTCTCTCCAATCCTGCAAGTGCGGCATAACCTCGCGTCAATCTACCTCTCGCAGCCTGTGCCATGGAGAATACCCCTGTGCTGCCCGAGAAGGTGATACCTAGGTAGACGTAGGAGTCCACTACCTCTATCTGGCCTCCAGCTGATGTGAAAGAGGCGCGATGGCGTATTGTCCTGAAGGTATGGAAGATCATGACCTTGGTCTTGCCAAGGTTCACTGCGAGTCCTCTCTCCATGCAAAAGGTATCAAGCGCCTGTAAATGTGACTGCAACCCCTCCTGTGACTCTGAGAGCAGGACAATGTCATCAGCATATAATAGGATATGTACTGGCGTACCTCCGATGTCTCCTCCTCTCCCTCCTGCTCGCTGTATATACTCCGTGATCTCGTCGATGTAGAGACCGAAGAGAGTGGGTGAGAGGGGGCAACCTTGTTTCACACCAATGGTGCTAACAAGGGTGTCTGATAGACCGCCGGGGCAGCGTACCCTGCCTGTGACTCGTGCATACAAAGCGTGGATGGCCCATAGCATGTCTGATGGAAGCTGTAACTCCTGGAGCCTCCGTAGTAGTCTCTCTTGAGGGACCATGTCGAAGGCTTTGCGGAAATCCACAAAGCAACATCATAGTCTCTGCTTCCTCGCCTTCACGCTCTCAATCAAGCAACGAAGCACGAAGACGTGGTCGATGGTGGAGAAAGTGCGGCGGAAGCTTGGCTGGCCGGGTGCTCTGATCCCCGCTGCCTCAGCGTGTGTACTGAGCTCTGCCTCTAGTACTGCCCCATAGATCTTGGCCAGGATATGGCCTATCATAATAGTCCTGTAGTTCCCTGGGTCCATCATATCGCCGAACTTATGGATAGGCGTAATGGTATGCATAGTCCATGAGTCGGGTAATCCCTCAACCAAAGCACGGTTGAAGAGATGGGCGATCAAGTGGGAAAGTACATCTGCTGCGTATATAAAGTGCTTTACCTGTAGCCCCGTGTGGTCTGCTGAATGGCCATGCTGTAGCCTATGGATGGCCTGTCATACCATGCCTGCTGTGAAGAGGGTGGATATCACCGGACGCAGTGTGGAAGGAATCGGTAATGGTGGCTTTCCTGGGACGTCATATAACCTCTGGGCGTAGGTGTGCCAAGTCGAAGGATCGGCTATGGGTGTAGGTGGACGTGGCTGAGAGAGAGAGAGAGAGAGAGAGAGAGAGAGAGAGAGAGAGAGAGAGAGAGAGAGAGAGAGAGAGAGAGAGAGAGAGAGAGAGAGAGAGAGAGAGAGAGAGAGAGAGAGAGAGAGAGAGAGAGAGAGAGAGAGAGAGAGAGAGAGAGAGAGAGAGAGAGAGAGAGAGAGAGAGAGAGAGAGAGAGAGAGAGAGAGAGAGAGAGAGAGAGAGAGTCATATTAACGTCTTCTGGAGGCCAAACTTGGCCTATGAGACATAAGCCATGTACAAGTGTAGTAACCATGTGTAGAAAATGAAATGAAATAAACACAAAGCTATCTAGGGCTGGTAAAAGGTTGGGGAGACGTGGCTCTGACTCAGCAGATAGTGGCCTCCTAATACAAGGGAATCCATAATATGAGTGAGCAAAACACCCTAGGTACTGGTGATGGGGGGAGGTGGGTGTAGTATGTGGTACATCGGTGGTGGTCTGAGTGCCTTTTGAAGGAAGACAACCCAGGGGGTGGTGGTATGCCTATGCTCCATCATTTGGTCATAGGCTGTACTGATGCATGAGATATCCTCCTAATATAGTTGCGGTCGACGATATCCTACCATGCGTGGTCGGCGTCGTGCTCTCTGTTCGGCTGCCCGGAGAGAGAGAGAGAGAGAGACAGAGAGAGAGAGAGAGAGAGAGAGAGAGAGAGAGAGAGAGAGAGAGAGAGAGAGAGAGAGAGAGAGAGAGAGAGAGAGAGAGAGAGAGAGAGAGAGAGAGAGAGAGAGAGAGAGAGAGAGAGAGAGAGAGAGAGAGAAAGAAAGAAAGTCATATTAACGTCTTCTGGAGGCCAAACTTGGCCTATGAGACAAAAAACCATGTACAAGTGTAGTAACCCTGTGTAGAGGATAAAATGAAATAAAAGGTATATCGCGACACAAAGATATATAAGGCTGGAAAAGGATGGGAAGACGTGGCTCTGACTCCGCAGATAGTGGCCACCTAATACATGGGGGACATGTGAGTAAAAGTGTGAGTAAAACACCCTAGCTACTGGTGAATGGGTGGGGGTGCGTGTAGTATGTGGTACATCGGGGGTGGTCTGAGTGCCTCCTGAAGGAAGACAACCCATGGGGTGGTGGTGCGCCTATGCTCCATCATGTGGTCGTAGGCTGTCCTGATGCGTGAGATATCCTCGTGATATAGTCGTGGTCGATGATATCTGCCCATGCGTGGTCGGCGCCGTGCTCTCTGTGCTGCTGCTTGGTGGAGCGTGAGCCCTATAGGTGGACCTGTCTTATGTAGCTCAGCTCGCTGAAAAAACTGGGTAATTGTCTGCTGTGTACTCACTCGTGGCTGATGTGTGGGCTGGAGTGATCGATCTCGCCTCTCGTATGCTGCCGCGAGGAAGCGTCCCAAGCGTCGCTGGTCTCCCATGGTCATGCATAACGGGAGTGACTCCTCTATCTGGAACTGTGCTCGTAGGTCTAAGTATGCTGGGCATCTGATAACAAAATGCTCCTCACTCTCTACCTCTGTCTCGCAGAGAGAGAGAGAGAGAGAGAGAGAGAGAGAGAGAGAGAGAGAGAGAGAGAGAGAGAGAGAGAGAGAGAGAGAGAGAGAGAGAGAGAGAGAGAGAGAGAGAGAGAGAGAGAGAGAGAGAGAGAGAGAGAGAGAGAGAGAGAGAGAGAGAGAGAGAGAGAGAGAGAGAGTCATATTAACGTCTTCTGGAGGCCAAACTTGGCCTATGAGACCAAAGCCATGTAGAAGTGTAGTAACCATGTGTAGAAAATGAAATGAAATAAACACAAAGCTATCAAGGGTTGGTAAAAGGCTGGGGAGAAGTGGCTCTGACTTAGCAGATAGTGGCCACCTAATACAGGGGGATCCATAATATGAGTGAGCAAAACACCCTAGCTACTGGTGATAGGGGGAGGTGGGTGTAGTATGTGGTACATCGGAGGTGGTCTGAGTGCCTCCTGAAGGAAGACAACCCACGGGGTGGTGGAACGCCTATGCTCCATCATGTGGTCGTAGGCTGTCCTGATGCGTGAGATATCCTCCTGATATAGTCGCGGTCGACGCTATCCTACCATGCGTGGTCGACGTCGTGCTCTCTGTGCTTCTTCCTGGTGGAGTGTGAGCCCTCTAAAAGGACCTCTCTGATCTAGCTCCGCTCGCTGAAAGAACTGGGTAATGGTCTGCTCGGTACTCACCCGTGGCTGATGTGTGGGCTGTAGTGACCGCTCTCGCCTCTCGTATGCTACTGTGAGGAAGCGCCCCAAGCGTCGCTCGTCTCCCATGGTCATGCACAACTGGAGTGACTCCTCGATGAAGCCCGCGTCCGATATATGTAGAAAATGCTCGCGGTAATAGATCATTTTCGGTGGCAATGTATCCCTAGGGCTCACCCATGTCCTCTGTATGTATGTATGCCATATCTCCTGACGAATGACCCTATTCCTCTCTTGATGAGAGAGCGAGTAGGTGGGTGCATGTGAGTCGTACTGTAGTGGTGGTAGCTTGTCTATGTCAAAGCCATGGTGGGCCAGCCAGTCTCGTGTCTGTGCATACCATGAAGAGGTGTCGCCTGCTAATGCCATATCACGCGATGCCTGGAGAGCACGATAAGCAATGCGCTCTGTATCCATGCTCCGAAGTCTGTGTACTAGGCATACTGTCTGGAACAGTGCCTCAACTAGCATCGGTGGTGCAGCGAGCTCTGCTCTAATGATATCATGCGGTACTGAAGGCTTGCTGCGGATAAGTCTGGCAATCATGAGGATCTGTGGCCTCTCTAATGCTGTCCATACTGATGTAGCTAATCCCGGCCCCCAAATGGCTGCCCCATACATGAGCGCTGGCATAACCAAAGTGTCAAAGAGTCACCCCTTTGTGCGGGGCTCCTGAAAATATGCCTGGTGGCACTGTCTCTCCATCAAAGCTAGTGCTGCGTACCCACGTGTGATGCGGTCACGAGCTGCCTGAGACATAGAGAAGACCCCAGATGCTGCTGTAAATGTCACTCCCAAGTAAACATATGATCTGACCACCTGGATCGGTCCACCTGCTCCTGTGAACAAACTATGTCTGCGTACCTGTGCAGATGTATGAAAGATCATGACCTTGGTTTTACCAAGGTTCACAGATAACCCTCTGTGTCTGCAAAAGTCATCTAGGCCATGTAGATGATGCTATAGACCTTCTGCAGACTCTGAAACCAATACAATATCATCAGCGTATAAAAGAATATGGACATTGGCTCCCCGTACCTCAATGCCATCTCCCCCTTGCTTCTGTATGAAGTCCACTATCTCATCAATGTAGAGACCAAAGAGGGTGGGTGAAAGAGGGCATCCTTGCTTCACCCCGATAGTGCTAGCAAGTGGATCAGATAAGCCCCCTGGGCATCCAACTCTACCAGATACTCTCTCGTATAAGGCGTAGATCCCCCATATCATCTCCTTCGGAGCTCCAATATCAAGTAGTCGTCTGAAGAGTCGGTCCCTGGGAACAGTGTCAAATGCTTTGCGGAAGTCCACAAAGCAACAGTATAATCTCCTCTTTCTCACCCTTGCCTGGTCAATCAGGCATCGCAGAGTGAAGATGTGGTCAATAGTAGAGTAATCTCGTCTGAAACCTGCCTGTCCTGGAGCCCTGATACCCTTCCTCTCAGCGAGAGTACTCAACTCTGTCTCTAGTACTGCCCCATATAACTTGGCCAATATAGGGCCAATCATGATCGTCTGGTATGTAGCTGGATCCATAGTATCACCTGACTTATGAATGGGCACTATGGTGTGCTCAGTCCATGAGTCCGGGAACCCTTCAACCAATGCACGGTTGAAGAGGTGGGCAATGAGCGGTGCGAGAGTCGTGCCTCCATAGATGAGGTGCTCTGCCTGTAAACCGAAATGGTCATGGGCCCTTCCATGCTGTAGCCGGGCAATAGCGCGTCCCACCATAGTGGGTGTGAAGAAGTCAGAGGTAGTAGGACGTGAGCTCTGCGGTCTGGGGATGGGGGGTGGTCTGGGATCTCGTATAGACTCTGTGCATAGCTATGCCAAGTGCTCGGCTCTCGGATAGGTGTCAGCTGTCTCCTCTCTCTCAAATGTCGCCATGCCACTCCACGACTCCTGAGCAAATGGTAAATATCCCAATACTGTCTCTCCTCCCAATCTCGCCGTTTGCGGGGAGTAAGGCTCTGCATGCGACGCTGTGCCTGTGTGTGTGTTATATCTCCCCTATGCTCTAAAATCCGGAGGTGCTTCCGTAGCTCACGACAATCTGCATCATACCAACGGTTCTGGGGCATGGATCCTATGCGTGGAGGATGCCTAGGTGTGCGGTGTGGGAAGCTGTGGAGAGCAGAGTCCTGTAGGATGGTGATGATCTGTGATGTAAGTGTGTCCAAAGGTGAGAGTGGATCGAGGGAGAGTAGGCGGGTGTGCAAATGGTGTGCATAAACGTGTGAGAGCTCGTATGTGAAGTGTATCGTGGTATGTGTCTCAGTGGGTGAGGGAGGGTCTAATGGAATCGGAGATGAGAGTGTGAGTGTGATAAATGTATGGTCAGCACGAAGTGGACGTCGTCCAATACTAAGTGAGGGGATGAGTGAAGCTCCAGAGGTGGTACCCAAAATGTAGTCGACTGTGCTCTCACCTCCCCCATGAGGGAAGCAAGTAAATCCGCCCGAACATGGCCAACGATTCATCCCGTTATATATAACGAGATGATGTCGGCTGCCTTGCTCGAGTAGATGTCTGCCATAGCTAGTGGTGTCCTGACCCATATCTGCCAATACTCTGCTAGTGCTCATCTCATCCGGGTCTCTGGCCCTCATGAGATGTGGGTGATCCATGTCATATGCCTCGCACTGATGTGACTGAGTGCGGCCATTGAAGTCCCCCATAAGGAAGACTTCACCTAGTGTGCTGTAATGTAGTATCTCCTCTGAAAGCGCTGTGTATGGTGAGTCTCTGTCTCTGGTCGGTCGCCCAAGATCCTGTCCTGCGTATCGAGACCCGCCTGGTGGGAAGTAGCATATAGCAATGTAAATCCACCTCCCCTGTGCTATCTCCATGCGAACCCACATGTATCGTGCCTCCTCATCTCTACCTATAATATGGATCCGGCTTTGTATCTCCTGTCGAAATATGATGGCCACTCCTCCCGATCTTCGCGCTGTACTCTGTCTCGTCGTGGTCCTGAATGCAGATTCCCAATGAAAACCTGCAATGCGTGGTAGACCTCTCTCTGGGCTCTCATGGGTCTCAGTGATGCAAGCAAAGTCATGTGACTTCAAGATCTCCTCGAGTCTGTCTGGCCGTGTCCAGAGTGCCCCGTTGCAGTTCCACACTGCTCCTCTAAGTGGTGCCTCCTGATGTAGTGATGTCTCACAGGCCGCGTGGCCCTATTTGATAGGGCGTCCGTCTATGAAGACCTTACCATCGCGGTAAAAGGCCTTCCTTCCCTCTCGGCGCGCCTGGAGTATCTGTGACATGCAAGAACGTCGATGTGCTACCTGCATCCTCGTGAGGTCCTCATCCATGTAAAGGGTGCCGCCCGGTAGTCCACGTAATACTGATC
The DNA here is from genome assembly GCA_020310875.1 of Ceratopteris richardii. Taxonomy (NCBI): domain Eukaryota; kingdom Viridiplantae; phylum Streptophyta; class Polypodiopsida; order Polypodiales; family Pteridaceae; genus Ceratopteris; species Ceratopteris richardii. Next base: position 97,764,089 of record CM035407.1, read on the forward strand.
GACGTCTAAAAAAGGCTGTCCGTGTCTCCTCAGAGCTCATCTGAAGGATGAGTGCTCGCGAATGGGATGTATCCCTCCCAACCCGCCATGCACCTATGAAGGGCATGTTCTCGTACCCAAGTCGATGGCAAATGTCGGTGGCGTCCGCCTCCGGTGATGCTCCGTCTGGTAGGCCCGTAATCCGAATGTGGAGTCTTCGAATGTGTCGAAGTCTCTCCTCCTCGAGTGTATCCTGAACCCGTGTGAGCTCTTCTTTCTTCACGTCTTCCTTGACTTCCTTCTTCACTTCTTCTTTGAGCTCCTTTTTAATATGTTTACTTACTACTTCCACCCAAGTATTTTGTGTCGCTTCCATCTTTGATTTGATGTGTTCTTGCATATCCATTTTCCAATCATACTTGATTTCCTCTTTTAAGTCATCTAGCTTTGTGATCTCTCCTTCTTCTTGGGAAACCTTGAGCTGAATGATTTCTTCTCGAAGCTGATGGGTCTCAGCTTTCCATCCATCTCGGTCTTCTTCAAGAATTTTGACATGCTCTTCTAGGGCTCTTATTCTATCTATGGCCTTCCTCATTTCTTGATTGAGTACTCTGTCTGCCTCCTTCTTTGCCTCTCTAATTGCCTTAGTTATCATGTCCTCCACTTCTTTTTTTCCCAACCTTGCCATGTTGTTGTCTGCTTATATATTTAACAAATGAAAGTGGTGTCCCAACTGTAGGGTTTTTCGTTAATATGGTGCCATAAGTTCGATTTCTGACAGCAAACCCTAACAACTCTAAGTCAGGTTTCACGAGCAGAACAGAACTTTCAAAGAACTCCTGGGTACAAACTTCTTGGGCACAATTCAGATCTGCTGTACTGCTTCAGATGTTATATTCAGATCTGCTGTATCAAGTGCTTCAGATCTGTACCGTGTGTCAGCTGTTGCCAGGTCGTCACAGGTGCCAGTGCTTCAGATCTGTACCATGTGTCAGCCCAGGTCGTTAGAGGCGCCAGTGCTTCAGATCTGTACCTTTTGTCAGCTGCTGCCAGGTCGTCAGAGACGCCAGATCGCGTCAGAGGCGCCAGGCACGTCAGACGTGTCGGACGTGTCGGACGCGTCAGACGCGTCAGAGAGCGCGCGTCAGACGTGTCAGAGAGCGCGCGTCAGAGAGAGAGAGAGAGAGAGAGAGAGAGAGAGAGAGAGAGAGAGAGAGAGAGAGAGAGAGAGAGAGAGAGAGAGAGAGAGAGAGAGAGAGAGAGAGAGAGAGAGAGAGAGAGAAGAGAGAGAGAGAGAGAGAGAGAGAGAGAGAGAGAGAGAGAGAGAGAGAGAGAGAGAGAGAGAGAGAGAGAGAGAGAGAGAGAGGGAGGGAGGGAGGGAGGGAGGGAGGGAGGGAGGGAGGGAGGGAGGGAGGGAGGGAGGGAGGGAGAGAGAGAGAGAGAGAGAGAGAGAGAGAGAGAGAGAGAGAGAGAGAGAGAGAAAGAAAGAAAGACTTTTTAACGTCTATTAGAGGCCAAAATTGGCCTATGAGACAAAACATATACATCAGTATGATCCAAACCACTCTGATCCAAAACGAAAATAAAGTGTGAGTACTGCAAACGGGTATAAAAGGAGGGATAGTAGCTGGCATCAAGGGTGTGGGTGCTATGGGTATGCACTCTATATGCTCAATGGGTGAGATACAAATATGATATGCATAGGGAGGGGAGGCTCGATGGTATCACAACCCCCTAAATGCCTGGAGTGGGTGTAGGATATAATGCATCGGTGGGTAAGGCATCATGGCGATCCTCAAAATGCTCTGGGTGTCCAAATCGATAGGGGTGCGCTGCTGGCGTCTCTGTATCTCCATGTCATGGCGTGCGTGAATCGCCTGAATCTCTCTCTAATGTGGACGAGCTCTCCGGACAAGGGGTCTCGGTGGTCGACGCTGTCGTCTAAGCTACTCTGCTCTGTGTAATGTGACACCCCGCATCGAACTTGGCCCTCCAGTGTATGTGGGTCTGAAAAAATCTGTAATATACGTCTGAGGGGGGGGGGGGGGCCAGGTGTATCTCCATCCGCTGCTGGAGGAGTGATGCGCGGTGGTGTTGGAGCTCTACTAGGAAACGACCTAGAGGGCGCTGGTCCTCTGTCCCCAATAAAGCCCTGATCTCTCTAGGCCCCCTGAAGAGCTGTGGGTAGCGGTCTCTGATGTCCTCATATGCCTGGCATCTACATGTGTAGTGCTCCTCGTCCTCCACCTCCTCTCTACATATCCTGCATAATCGCTCATCCCTGGGGGTATGTGTGGCTCGCCCAATCTCAATCTCGAGCTGGTGTGATGATACTCTGAGCTGCCCAATGGCCACTCTCTGAGCTGGTGCGATATATGTATCCATGTATCGTGGTCTCTGAATGAAACCATCTTCTGTCACAGTCAGGAAGTGCTCTCTGTAGTGTTGCCTCTTTGTGGGAAGAGGCTCCCGTGGTGCTATCCATGTCTCCCTGACGTGTATCTGTAGTAGGTCCTGACGGATGATCCTATTCCTCTCCGAACGAGAGAGGGTAATGTGGGGGGAAGAGAGGTCATACTGAAAAGGGGGGAGATCCGTAATGCTCATGCCATGGTCTGCTAACCATCGGTAAGTCTGTGCATACCATACTCTCTCATGCCCTGTCTCTGCCAAATGTGTAGAGCTCTCAAATGCAAGCCTGGTGAGTCGGCTAGTGGGGAGCTCTCTGACTCTCAGAATAAAGGTCACCAACTGGAAGAGGGCCTCCACTAGCATCGGTGGTGTGCCAAGCTCAGCTCGTATAATGTCATGTGGAACGGAGGGCTTGCTGCGCAGCAAGCGTGATATCATGGTGATCTGGGGCCTCTCAATCTGTGTCCACATCGTCTTTGTGATCGCTGGTGCCCATACTGCTGCTGCGTACATCAATGCGGGTGTCACTAGAGTGTCAAAGAGCCACCCCTTAGTCCGGGGCTCCTGAAAATGTGTCTGAAAGCAGCGTCTCTCCAATCCTGCAAGTGCCGCGTAACCTCGCGTCAATCTATCTCTCGCAGCCTGTGCCATGGAGAATACCCCTGTGCTGCCCGAGAAGGTGATACCTAGGTAGACGTAGGAGTCCACTACCTCTATCTGTCCTCCAGCTGCTGTGAAAGAGGCGCGATGGCGTACTGTCCTGGAGGTATGGAAGATCATGACCTTGGTCTTGCCAAGGTTCACTGTGAGTCCTCTCTCCATGCAAAAGGTATCGAGCGCCTGTAAATGTGACTGCAACCCCTCCTGTGACTCTGAGAGAAGGACAATGTCATCATCATATAATAGGATATGTACTGGCGTACCTCCGATGTCTCCTCCTCTCCCTCCTGCTTTTTAACGTTTATTAGAGAGAGAGAGAGAGAGAGAGAGAGAGAGAGAGAGAGAGAGAGAGAGAGAGAGAGAGAGAGAGAGAGAGAGAGAGAGAGAGAGAGAGAGAGAGAGAGAGAGAGAGAGAGAGAGAGAGAGAGAGAGAGAGAGAGAGAGAGAGAGAGAGAGAGAGAGAGAGAGAGAGAGAGAGAGAGAGAGACTTTTTAACGTTTATTAGAGGCCAAAATTGGCCTATGAGACAAAAATATACGTGAGAATGATCATTCATTGTGATCCAAAAAGGAAAATAAAGTGCGAGTACAAAAAACGGCTATAAAAGGAGTGGATAATAACTGGCATCAAGGGTGTGGGGTGCTATGGGTATGCACTATATGCTCAATGGGTGAGATACAAATATGATATGCATAGGGAGGGGAAGCTGGATGGTATCACAACCCTCTAGATGCCTGGAGTGGGTGTAGGATATAATGCATTGGTGCTCTGAACGTCCAAATCGATAGGGCTGAGCTACTGACGTCTCCGTATCTCCATGTCATGGCGTGCTTGAATCGGGTGAATCTCTCTCTGGTGTTGATGGGCTCTCTGGAGTGGGGGTCTCGGTCGTCGACACTGTCGTGTGAGCTCCTCTGCTCTGTGTAATGTGACACCCCGCATCGAGCTGGGTCCTCGAGTGGCTATGGGTCTGAAAAAATCTGTAATATAAGTCTGAGGGAGGGGGGGGGGGGGGGGGGGAAGGTGTATCTCCATCTGTTGCTCGAGAAGTGATGCACGGCGGTGCTGGAGCTCTACTAGGAAACAACCTAGAGGGCGCTGGTCCTCTGTCCCCAATAAAGCCCTGATCTCTCTGGGCCCCGTGAAGAGCTATGGGTAGCGGTCTCTGATGTCCTCATATGCCTGGCCTCTACATGTGTAGTGCTCCTCGTCCTCCACCTCCTCTCGGCATATCTTGCATAATCTCTTGTCCCTCGGGGTATGTGTCTCTCGCCTGACCTCAATTTCGAGCTGCTGTGATGATACTCTGGGCTGCCCAATGGCCACTCTCTCAGTTGGTGCCATGTATGTATCCATCTATCGTGGTCTCTGAATGAAATCATCCGCTTTCACAGTCAGGAAGTGCTCTCTGTAGTGTTGTCTCTTTGTGGGAAGAGGCTCTCGTGGTGCTATCCATGTCTCCTTGACGTGTATGTTTTGTAGGTCGTGACGGACGATCCTATTCCTCTCCGAACTAGAGAGGGTAATGTGGGGGGAAGAGAGTCATACTCAAAAGGGGGGAGATCGGTAATGCTCATGCCATGGTCTGCTAACCTGTCTCTCCCAAATTTCTAGAGCTCTTAAATGCAAGCTTGGTGAGTCGGCTGGTGGGGAGCTCTCTGACTCTCATAATAAAGGTCACCAACTCGAAGAGGGCCTCTACTAGTATCGGTGCTGTGCCAAGCTCAGCTCGTATAATGTCATGTGGAACGGAGGGCTTGCTGTGCAGCAAGCGTGAGATCATGTTTACTTGGGGCCTCTCAATCCGCGTCCACATCGCCTCCGTGATCCCTTGTGCCCATACTGCTGCTGCGTACATCAATGGGGGTGTCACTAGAGTGTCAAAGAGCCACCCCTTAGTCCGGGGCTCCTGAAAATGTGTCCGAAAGTAGTGTCTCTTCGACTCTCTCCAATCCTGCAAGTGCTCCATAGCCTCGTGTCAATCGATCTCTCGCTACCTGTGCCATGGAGAATACCCTTGTGTTGCCTGAGAAGGTGACACCCAGCTAGACGTAGGAGTCCACTACCTCTATATGTCCTCCCGCTGCTGTGAAAGAGGCGCGATGGCGTACTGTCCCGGAGGTATGGAAGATGATGACCTTGGTCTTGCCAAGGTTCACTGTGAGTCCTCTCTCCATGCAGAAGGTATCGAGTGCCTGTAAATGTGACTGCAACCCCTCCTGTGACTCTGAAAGCAAGACAATGTCATCAGCATATAATAGGATGTGTACTTGCATACCTCCTAGGTCTCCTCCTGGGCCCTCGTGCTCGTTGTATATACTCCGTGATCTCGTCGATGTAGAGACCGAAGAGAGTGGGTGAGAGAGGGCAACCTTGTTTCACACCAATGGTGCTAACAAGGCTGTCTGATAGGCCGCCGGGGCAACGTACCCTGCCTGTGACTTGTGCATACAAAGCATGGATGGCCCATAGCATGTCTGATGGTAGCTGTAACTCCTGGAGCCTCCGTAGTAGTCTCTCGCGAGGGACCATTTCGAAGGCTTTGCGGAAATCCACAAAGCAAGAGTATAGTCTCTGTTTCCTCGCCTTCGCACTCTCAATCAAGCAACAAATCACGAGGATGTGGTCGATGGTGGAGAAAGTGCGGCGGAAGCCTTCCTGGCCGGGTGCTCTGATCCGAGCTTCCTCAGGGTGTGTACTGATCTGTGCCTCTAGTACTACCCCATAGATCTTGGCCAGGATATGGCCTATCATGATAGTCCTGGAGTTCCCTCGGTCCATCATATCACCGAATTTATGGATAGGTGTAATGGTATGCATAGTCCATGAGTCGGCTAATCCCTCAACCAAAGCACGGTTGAAGAAATTGGCGATCAGGTGGGAAACTACATCTGCTTTGTATATAAAGTGCTCACCCTGTAGCCCCGTGTGGTCTGCCGAGCGGCCATGCTATAGCCTATGGATGGCTTGTCGGACCATGCCTGCCGTGAATAGGGTGGATATCGGAGGACGCAGTGTGGGAGGGATCGGCAATGGTGGCTGTCTTGGGACATCATATAACCTCTGGGCGTAGGTGTGCCAAGTATGAGGATTTGCTATGGGTGTAGGTGGGCGTGGCTCACGTAGGGCCCTCCATGCGGTGGCACAATCCCTACTCATGAGGTCGAACAACTTTGCCTCCTGTCGCTCCTTGCAAGCTCGCCGCTTCCGGCGTGTGAGGGCTCTCATCTGTCGTCGTGCCTCCCTCTTTGTGATGGATCTGAGGATACTTTGTGCTCTCAGATGTCATTATAGTCCCGTGCACTCCTCATTGTACCATCTATTTTGGGGTGAATGCCCCAACCGTGTCGAATGTGCGGTGATGTGCGTGGTGTATGGGAAGGGGGGGTAGAGAGAGAGAGAAAGAAAGTCATATTAACGTCTTCTGGAGGCCAAACTTGGCCTATGACACAAAAACCATATACAAGTGTAGTAACCCTGTGTAGAAGATGAAATGAAATAAAAAGTATATCGCTACACAAAGCTATATAGGGCTGAAAGAGGCCGGGGAGACGTGGCTCTGACTCTGTAGATAGTGGCCACCTAATACATGGGGGATCCATAATATGAGAGAGAGAGAGAGAGAGAGAGAGAGAGAGAGAGAGAGAGAGAGAGAGAGAGAGAGAGAGAGAGAGAGAGAGAGAGAGAGAGAGAGAGAGAGAGAGAGAGAGAGAGAGAGAGAGAGAGAGAGAGAGAGAGAGAGTTTTTACGTCTATTAGGAGGCCGAACTCTGCCTATGACACAAATCGATGTACGTGGGTGTATCTTCTGTCAGTCAGAAAAGAAAAGAGTGCTGAAAAATCTGGTAAAGCTGATATAGATCTCCGTAGTATGCATGTGGAGATACCCATGGGAGTGGGGGGTGTATGGACTGTGACATCTATGATAATCTATATGCAGAAGGGTAGTACAACAAGCATGAAAATGCATATGAAATGATTAATTAGCTCCATCCTGTGCTTGTGAGTGGGTGTAAGATGTGATACATAGGTGGAGGTGGAGTCAGGGCCACCCTCATGGCTGCAGCTGGTCAGCCATCATCCGGGATCGTCTCTCCTCCATGGCGTGATGGTCACGGGCGTGGATCTCTTCAATCTGGTGTCGGTGAAGTCTCGGGGCCCAATATCCTAGAGCACGGGGTCGTCTCCTAGCTGGAGAGGTTTGAGCCTGTTGAAGAGTCACCCCTCCGAGGTAGACATAGGAAGTGACCACCTCAATTTGTCCACCGCCAACTCTGAAACCTTCCCCATTCCTCACCATGGGGGAGGTGTGGAAGATCATGACCTTGGTCTTGCCAAGGTTTACTGTCAAGCCCCTCTGTGTACAAAACTCATCCAGGGCATCCAGGTGGCGCTGTAATCCCTCGGGTGACTCTGAAATCAATACAATGTCATCGACATATAATAAAATGTGGACATGTGTACCTGCGAGGTCTGCACCCCCTCCTCCAACTCGGAGAATGTAGTCCTCAATCTCGTCGATATGGAGACCAAATAGAGTAAGGGAGAGTTGGCAACCTTGCTTAACACCGATGGTGCTAGAGAGAGAGAGAGAGAGAGAGAGAGAGAGAGAGAGAGAGAGAGAGAGAGAGAGAGAGAGAGAGAGAGAGAGAGAGAGAGAGAGAGAGAGAGAGAGAGAGAGAGAGAGAGAGAGAGAGAGAGAGAGAGAGAGAGAGAGAGAGAGAGAGAGAGAGAGAGAGAGAGAGAGAGAGAGAGAGAGAGTCATATTAACGTCTTTTGGAGGCCAAACTTGGCCTATGAAACAAAACTCATGTACAAGTGTAGTAACCATGTGTAGAAAATGAAATGAAATAAACACAAAGCTATCTAGGGTGGGTAAAAGGATGGGGAGAAGTGGCTCTGATGGGGGGAGGTGGGTGTAGTATGTGGTACATCGGTGGTGGTCTGAGTGCCTCATGAAGGAAGACAACCCAGGGGGTGGTGGAACACCTATGCTCCATCATGTGGTCGTAGGCTGTCCTGATGCGTGAGATATCCTCCTGATATAGTTGCGGTCGACGATATCCTACCATGCGAGGTCGGCGTCGTGCTCTCTGTGCTGCTGCCTGGTGGAGTGTGAGCCCTATAGAACGACCTCTCTGATGTAGCTCTGCTCGCTGAAAGAACTGGGTAATGGTCTGCTTGGTACTCACCCGTGGCTTATGTGTGGGTTGTAGTGACCACTCTCGCCTCTCTTATGCTCCTTTGAGGAAGCGCCCTAAGCGTCCCTGGTCTCCCATAGTCATGCGCAACTGGAGTGACTCCTCTAGCTGGAACTGTGCTCGTAGGTCTAAGTATGCTCGGCATCTGATAACAAAATGCTCACTCTCTACCTCTGTCTGGCATACTGGGCACCACCTCTCCTCACGGGGGACTCCCTTGGACCGACCCCTCTCAATCTGGAGCTGATGTGATGACACCTTGAGCTTCCCAATGACGACTCAGAGGTGGTGGGGAAGGTATGTTTGCATGTATCTCGGGATCTCGATGAAGCCCGTGTCCGATATATGTACAAAATGCTCGCGGTAATAGAGCATTTTTGGTGGCAATGTATCCCTAGGGCTCACCCATGTCCTCTGTATGTATGTATGCCATATCTCCTGCCGAATGACCCTACTCCTCTCTTGATGAGAGAGAGAGAGTAGGTGGGTGCATGTGAGTGGTACTGTAGTTGTGGTAGCCTGTCTATGTCAAAGCCATGGTGGGCCAGCCAGTCTCGTGTCTGTGCATACCATGAAGAGGTGTTGCCTGCTAATGCCATATCACGTGATGCCTGGAAAGCACGATAAGCAATGTGCTCTGTATCCATGCTCCGAAGTCTGTGTACTAGGCATATTGTCTGGAACAATGCCTCAACTAGCATCGGTGGTGCAGCGAGCTCTGCTCTAATGATATCATGTGGTACTGAAGGCTTGCTGCGGATAAGTCTGGCAATCATGAGGATCTGTGGCCTCTCTAATGCTGTCCATACTGATGTAGCTAATCCCGGCCCCCGTATGGCTGCCCCATACATGAGCGCTGGCGTAACCAAAGTGTCAAAGAGGCACCCCTTTGTGCGGGGCTCCTGAAAATATGCCTGGTGGCTTTGTCTCTCCATCAAAGTTAGTGCTGCGTACCCACATGTGATTTGCTCACGAGCTGCCTGAGACATAGAGAAGACCCCTGATGCTGCTGTAAATGTCACTCCCAAGTAAACATATGATCCGACCACCTGGATCGGTCCACCTACTGCTGTGAACAAACTATGTGCGCGTACCTGTGCAGATGTATGAAAGATCATGACCTTGGTTTTACCAAGGTTTAGAGATAACCCTCTCTGTCTGCAAAAGTCATCTAGGCCATGTAGATGATGCTGTAGAGCTTCTACAGACTCTGAAACTATTATAAATCATCAGCATATAAAAGAATATGGACAGTGGTTCCCCGTACCTCAATGCCATCTTCCCCCTGCTGCTGTATGAAGTCCACTATCTCATCAATGTAGAGACCAAAGAAGGTGGGTGAAAGAGGGTGGATCAGATAAGCCCCCTCGGCATCTGACTCTACCAGATACTCTCTCATATAAGGCGTAGATCCCCTATATCATCTCGTCCGGAGCTGCGATATCAAGTAGTCGTCTGTGGAGTCGGTCCTTGGGAACAGTGTCAAATGCTTTGCGGAAGTCAACACAAGGTGAAGATGTGGTCAATAGTAGAGTAATCTCGTCTGAAACCTGCTTGTCCTGGATCCTTGATACCCTTCCTCTTAGCGAGAGTACTCAACTGTGTCTGTAGTACTACCCCATGTAACTTGGCCAATATAGGGCCAATCATGATCGTCCGGTATGTAGCTGGATCCATAGTATCACTTGACTTATGAATGGGCACTGTGGTGTGCTCAGTCCATGAGTCCGAGAACCCTTCAACCAATGCACAGTTGAAGACGTGGGCAATGAGCGGTGCGAGAGTCGTGCCTCCATAGATGAGGTGCTCTGCCTGTAAACCGAAATGGTCATGGGCCCTGCCATGCTGTAGCCGGGCAATAGCGCGTCCCACCATAGTGGGTGTGAAGAAGTTAGAGGTAGTAGGACTTGAGCTCTGCGGTCTGGGAATGGGGGGCTCGTCTGGGATCTCGTATAGACCCCGTGCATAGCTATGCCAAGTGCTCGGCTCTCGGATAGGTATCTGCTGTCTCCTCTCTCTGAAATGTCGCCATGCCACTCCACTGTCTTGACTCCTGAGCAAATGGTAAATATCCCAATACTGTCTCTCCTCTCAATCTCGCCGTTTGTGGCGAGTAAGGCTCTGCATGCGACGCTGTGCATGTGTGTGTGTAATATCTCCCCTATGCTCTAAAATCCGGAGGTGCTTCCGTAGCTCACGGCAATCTGCATCATACCAACGGTTCTGGGGCATGGATCCTGTGCGTGGAGGGTGCATATGTGTGCGGTGTGGGAAGCTGTGGAGAGCTGAGTCCTGTAGCATAGAGAGAGAGAGAGAGAGAGAGAGAGAGAGAGAGAGAGAGAGAGAGAGAGAGAGAGAGAGAGAGAGAGAGAGAGAGAGAGAGAGAGAGAGAGAGAGAGAGAGAGAGAGAGAGAGAGAGAGAGAGAGAGAGAGAGAGAGAGTTTTTACGTCTATTAGGAGGCCGAACTCGGCCTATGAGACAAATCGATGTACATGGGTGTATCTTCTGTCTATCAGAGAAGATAAAAGTGCTGTGTGGAGATACCCATGAAAGGGGGGGGTGTAAGGAGTGTGATATCTATGGACGTCTATATGCAAAGGGGTAGTACAACAAGCATGGGAATGCATCTGAAACGACTAACTAGCTCCAGTTAGTCTCCATCCTGTGCTAATGGGCGGGTGAAAGATGTGATACATAGGTGGAGGTGGAGTCAGGGCCATCATGATAGCTGCAACGGGATCAGCCATCATTTGGAATTGTCTCTCCTCCATGCCGCCATGGTGACTAGCCTGGATCTCTGCAATCTGATGTCGGTGATGTCTCGGGGCCCGATATTCTCTAGCACGGGGTCGTCTCCTAGCTCGAGCAGCCTGAGCCTGCTGAAGAGTCACCCCTCTCGGTGTGTGGGCTGAGGGGGGGAGGGCTGCAGCATGTCGTGGAATAAAGAACTCAGTGAGCTGACTTTGTCTCCCTCCTGTATGGACTGCTACAGTAGGCTGGAGTAGGGAATCTCTGTGACTCTGTATCTCTAGTAAGAATCGCCCGAGCTGTCGCTGGTCTCTAGAGTCCATGATCTCTCGGAGGGTGGGCTGCCCTGTAAATAGAGTCCCGTATCTACCTCTGATGCCATCATATGCGCTACATCTGCATACAAAGTGCTACTCATCCTCTATCTCTACTCTGCAAACCCTGCATATCCGCTCCTCTCTGGGAATGTCTGCGGCTCTTCCCGTCTCAATCTCTAGTCTATGTGATGAGACTCTCAACTGGCCAATCGCTACCCTCGAGCTATGAGGCATGTAAGTATCCATGTAACATGGCCGCCGGATGAAACCGTCTGCTAGGATGTCTAAGAACTGGTCTCGATAGTGCAATAGTCTCGATCCCATGTGTGGTGTGTGCCATGTTTGACTAATGTAGCGCTGCCAAAGATCCTGTCTCAACACAAGATTCCTCTCATGACGGGAGAGGTGGATGTGAGGTGAGTCTTGGTCGTACTGAAAAGGCGGTAATGTGTCCATATCAAGCCCATGACTATCAAGCCATACTCTAACCTGAGTGTACCAAGCTCTCTCATATCCTGACTCGGATATCTGTATAGATGCCTCAAAAGCTCTGCGTGTGAGTCTGTCTGTAGGGAGCTCCCTCATCCTCTGAATAAAGCAGATAGTCAGGAATAGTGCATCTACTACCATGGGTGGTGCAGCTAGCTCTACCCTGATGATGTCATGTGGTACCGACTGTTTCCCGCGAAATAGTCGCGAGATCAAACGTACCTGGGGCCTCTCGATCGCACTCCACTGGGTGGCTGTGAGGCCTGGGGCCCAAACTGTCGCAGCATACATCATAGCTGGTCGGACTAGTGTGTCAAATAGCCACCCCTTCGTGCGAGGCTCCTGGAAGTGTGCCTGGTGACATCTCCGCTCTAACATGGCTAAAGCTGCATATGCTCGTGTGAGTCTATCGGTGGCTCCCTGTTTCATGCTGAAGGGGCCAGGTTAGCTCGTGAATGTGACTCCGAGGTAGACATAGGAAGTGACCACCTCAATCTGTCCACCGCCGGCTGTTTATCCTGCTCCATTCCTCACCAAGGGGGAGGTGTGGAAGATCATGACCTTGGTCTTGCCAAGGTTTACTGTCAAGCCCTTCTGTGTACAAAACTCATCGAGGGCATCCAAGTGGCGGTGTAATCCATCGGGTGACTCTGAAATCAAGACAATGTCATCGGCATATAATAAAATGTGGACAGGTCTACCTGCGAGGTCTGCACCCTCTCCTCCAGCTCGGAGAATGTAGTCCTCAATCTCATCGATGTAGAGACCAAATAGAGTGGGAGAGAGCGGGCAGCCTTGCTTAACACCGATGGTGCTAGCAATGACCTCAGACTTTTTAACGTCTATTAGAGGCCAAAATCGTCCTATGAGACAAAACATATACATCAGTATGATCCAATCCACTGTGATCCCAAAAGGAAAATAAAGTGTGAGTACCGCAAACGGGTATGAAAGGAGTGGATAGTAACTGGCATCAAGGCTGTGGGGTGCTATGGGTATGCACTCTAGATTCTCAATGGGTGAGATACAAATATGATATGCATAGGGAGGGGAGGCTCGATGGTATCACAAGCCACTAAATGCCTGGAATGGGTGTAGGATGTAATGCATCGGTGGGTAAGGCATCATGGAGGTCCTCAAAATGCTCTGAGCGTCCAAATCGATAAAGGTGCGTTGCTGACGTCTCCGTATCTCCATGTCATGGCGTGTGTGAATCGCCTAAATCTCTCTCTGATGTGGACTGGCTCTCCGGAAAGGGGGTCTCGGTCGTCAACGCTGTCGTCTAAGCTGCTCTGCTCTATGTAATGTGACCCCCCCGCATCGAGCTGGGAGGGGGAGAGAGAGAGGGGGAGAGAGAGAGGGGGAGAGAGAGAGGGGGAGAGAGAGAGAGAGAGAGAGAGAGAGAGAGAGAGAGAGAGAGAGAGAGAGAGAGAGAGAGAGAGAGAGAGAGAGAGAGAGAGAGAGAGAGAGAGAGAGAGAGAGAGAGAGAGAGAGAGAGAGAGAGAGAGAGAAGAAAGAAAGAAAGAAAGAAAGAAAGTCATATTAACGTCTTCTGGAGGCCAAACTTGGCCTATGAGACAAAAACCATGTACAAGTGTAGTAACCCTGTGTAGATGATGAAATGAAATAAAAGGTATATCGCGACAGAAAGATATATATAAAGCTGGAAAAGGATGGGGAGATGTGGCTCTGACTCCGCAGATAGTGGCCACCTAATACATGGGGGACATGTGAGTAAAAGTGTGAGTAAAACACCCTAGCTACCGGTGAATGGGTGGAGGTGGGTGTAGTATGTGGTACATTGGTGGTGGTCTGAGTGCCTCCTGAAGGAAGACAACCCAGGGGGTGGTGGTACGCCTATGCTCCATCATGTGGTCGTAGGCAATCCTGATGCGTGAGATATCCTCCTGATATGGTCGTGGTCGACGATATCCGCCCATGCGTGGTGGGCGCCGTGCTCTCTGTGCTGCTGCCTGGTGGAGCGTGAGCCCTATAGATGGACCTCTCTGATGTAGCTCAACTCGCTGAAAGAACTGGGTAATGGTCTGCTGGGTACTCACCCGTGGCTGATGTATGGGCTGTAGTGACCGCTCTCGCCTCTCGTATGCTGCTGTGAGAAAGCATCCCAAGCGTCTCTGGTCTCCCATAGTCATGCACAGCTGGAATGACTCCTCGATCTGGAACTGTGCTCGTAGGTCTAAGTATGCTTGACATCTGATAACAAAATGCTCCTCACTCTCTACCTCTGTCTGGCATACTAGGCACCACCTCTCCTCACGGGGGACTCCCCTGGACCGACCCCTCTCAATCTCGAGCTGATGTGATGAAACCCAGAGCTGCCCAATGACGACGTGTAGGTGGTGGGGAAGGTAGATCTGCATGTATCTCGGAATCTCGATGAAGCGCGTGCCCGATATATGTAGAAAATGCTCGCGGTAGTAGAGCATTTTCGGTGGCAATGTACCCCTAAGGCTCACCCATGTCCTCTGTATGTATGTATGCCATATCTCCTGACGAATGATCCTATTCCTCTCTTGATGAGAGAGCGAGTAGGTGGGTGCATGAGAGTCGTACTGTAGTGGTGGTAGCCTGTCTATGTCAAAGCCATGGTGGGCAAGCCAGTCTCGTGTCTGTGCATACCATGAGGAGGTGTCGCCTGCTAATGCCATATCACGTGATGCCTCGAAAGCACGATAAGCAATGCGCTCTGTATCCATGCTCTGAAGTCTGTGTAATAGGCATACTGTCTGGAATAGTGCCTCAACTAGCATCGGTGGTGCAGCGAGCTCTGCTCTAATGATATCATGTGGTACTGAAGGTTTGCTGCGGATAAGTCTGGCAATCATGAGGATTTGTGGCCTCTCTAATGCTGTCCATACTGATGTAGCTAATCCTGGTCCCCATATGGCTGCCCCATACATGAGCGCTGGCGTAACCAAAGTGTCAAAGAGCCACCCCTTTGTGCGGGGCTCCTGAAAATATGCCTGGTGGCACTGTCTCTCCATCAAAGCTAGTGCTGCGTACCCACGTGTGATGCGGTCACGGGCTGCCTGAGCCATAGAGAAGACCCCTGATGCTGCTGTAAATGTCACCCCCAAGTAAACATATGATCCGACCACCTCGATCGGTCCACCTGCTGCTGTGAACAAACTATGTCTGCGTACCTGTGCTGATGTATGAAAGATCAAGACCTTGGTTTTACGAAGGTTCACAGATAACCCTCTGTGTCTGCAAAAGTCATCTAGGCCATGTAGATGATGCTGTAGACCTTCTGCAGACTCGGAAACCAATACAATATGATCTGCGTATAAAAGAATATGGACAGTGGACCCATGTACCTCAATGCCATCTCCCCCTGCTGCTGTATGAAGTCCACTATCTCATCAATGTAAAGACCAAAGAGGGTGTGTGAGAGAGGGCATCCTTGCTTCACCCCGATAGTGCTAGCAAGTGGATGAGAGAGAGAGAGAGAGAGAGAGAGAGAGAGAGAGAGAGAGAGAGAGAGAGAGAGAGAGAGAGAGAGAGAGAGAGAGAGAGAGAGAGAGAGAGAGAGAGAGAGAGAGAGAGAGAGAGAGAGAGAGAGAGAGAGAGAGAGAGAGAGACTACTATAGTCTATAACACTTATTGAATGCAATCTCTCTTTCAATGTGTTATGTAGAGAGCGTTCGAGAAAGATGATTAGGGTAGTTGCATCAATGGGTTTCGTGGGAGAAAATGATCCTTGGTCAAGATTAGATTACCTTTCAGTATTGGACAATGCTAAAGGGGTATTTAGTAGCTTGTCTTTACTCTCGAGTCTAGTGCATGGTCAGGAATTTCAATGATTATGGTTATTGATATATTCTATGTTTTAACTTGTGCAAAGTTGTAAATACATATTGAATATATATATATATATATATATATATATATATATATATATATATATATATATATATATATATATATATATATATATATATATATATATATATATATATATATATATATATATGGTAACATTCAGAATGTTCCATATGCTTACTTTTGGTACAACACAATGTTTCGTTTGTGTACCGTATGTGCAATACCAAATGTTTTGTACCACCTTGATCCATCTCTTTGAGTTGAAGGGACCTCGTCCAAGCTTGCTTATGAAAAGAACTCCAAGAAGTGATAATATTAGTGATAATAGGCTATGTTGATCTTGGCAAGCAAGACAAAAATGAAACGAAAACTTCTTTTCACTAACAAAGTTCACTAATAAAGCAAAAGCTTGTTTTACTAACAAAACACAGCTTCTTTTCATTGACAAAGAAAGAGCTTTGTTTCATTGGCAAAGCAAAAGCTTTTTTTGACTGGCAAAGCGAAAGCTACTTTTCATTAAAAAAGTAGAAGCTGCATTTCATTGACAAAACAAAAGCTTCCTTTCATTGACAAAGCAAAAGCTGCTTTTTGTTGAGAGAACAAAAGCTTCTATTCGTTGAGAAAACAAAAGCTTCTTTTCATTGAGAAAACAAAAGCTTCTTTTTGTTCACAAAGCAAAAGCTTCTTTTCATTGACAAAGCAAAAGCTTCTTTTTGCTGACAAAGCAAAAGGTTCTTTTCATCGACAACGCAAAAGCTTCTTTTCGTTGACAAGGCAAGAGCCTATTTTCGTTGACAAGGCAAGAGCCTATTTTCGTTGACAATGCAAGAGCCCGTTTTCGCTGACAAGGCAAGAGCCTCTTCTCACTGACAAGGTGAGAGCTCCTTCTCGCTAACAAGGCGAGGGCCGCTTCTCGTGCGAGAGTTGTTTCTTGTTGACGGAAACTGTAGTTGATGGAAACTCTATTCCGTTGTATGTATTGCATATTTTGAAAACTTGCTTGGAGCAGCGTCTTATCGTAATGATGATCATGACAGACTGGTGCGCGCACTGTTTCAAATGGTGCGTATAGTTCTTAAGAGTCATGCGGTGCTCACAGTTTCAAATGGTGCATCCAAAATATGCAAAATTTTTTCAGACAAAAAACCTTGATGGGGAGCCCTTCCATTCATGCTATTGCTCTTTTGCATTTGTGAGTTAGGCCAATTGTCATATCTGTTGAGTGGCAAATGCTCTAATCTGGTATCTCGTTGCTTGAAGCTCTTCACATAGCCTTGATCTTTGCTCCCTTGCTCCATAAACCCTTGCCCCAGACACCCTTGCACGTTGCTCTCGTGCTCCACACACCCTTGTATTGTGTGCATTATGCCTAAGTCAAATGGTTATTCTTGTTTGGTCTTTTCATATGAATAATGGTATGTTGAAGTTCAATTTTTCAAGCTCAAAGTCATGATTTAATTAAAATGTATTGAAGTAATCAATCTATTATCTTATTGTTCATTGAATCATGTAACATGTATGATGCGGCATAATTTTTAAATGATGAATCATGAATGTATATGTATGGGATTATGTATGTATGTATGAATAATGACTATATATATATATATATATATATATATATATATATATATATATATATATATATATATATATATATATATATATATATATATATATATATATATATATATATATATACATACATATATATAGATACATACATACATACATACATACATACATACATACATACATACATATATATATGATGCCCTTAGGCACCTTTCCTCTCTATACCATTCCGTTCACACACCTTACGTGCACCAAATAGAACGCACTTAACACGCCTGATTGCCATGATGATGATTGGTATTTTGCCTTGGAGCATATACTTGAGTTTTCTCCTTGCAAAATTGACAGGCATGTGGCTTATTCATTTGAAAAATCCGTTTTAGAAGATGAAGTCTTCCTAGCATTTTGCTCTCTTCCAAATGGGAAGGCTCTCGGCTTAGATGGACTTAAAAGGATTTATGCTTCCGGATTGGCCTTGTGTCTAGCAAAGAACATATTCAATGGTTCATGAGACTTATTGCTGTTGTATGCTCAGACTTCCATTCTTTTTTATAGAATAGAACGAAAATTCCATAGCTACAAGTTTTTGGACATCTAGGGAATCATCTTGGGGTGCACGTATCTAGCAAAGAACATATTCAATCGTTCATGAGACAGGTATAAAGTAAAATGAATTTGTGGAAACGTTTAGAATGGTTTTTACATTTTCGGCTCAAAATTGCCCAAACATTATTGTAGCCATACCTTAAGAGACTCTATGATATTTGCCATTAATGGTTGACTTGGTAAAATCCTAATTTTAGGACTGCTCAAAAAGTAATGCCAAAATCTATTTTTCTCCAACAGTAGATGCCTCTCTTGCTGCAATATGGCAAGATATGAGTGAGCTCCTTCATTGTTATCCTACAATTGTCAATGCATAGATGCCAGTGAGTCCCAATTTTGTGGACAGCATCAGTCGCTGGAATCAAACTATATTGAATAGGTCCTACTTCGGTGTCTCTGAGCTAAAGTTAATTTGAAGAAGAAGGTGAATGTCAAAAGGATATGATCCACTGCTATACCAATGGCTTGTGGTCCTACTGAAATTTTTGATATAAGGAATAAAGATCAGCTGCATGATAGTATAATTTGCTATGCTATATTGATCGCACACTTCTTTTATGATCATTCTTTTATGTGTAATTTATAATAGCATGATAATTAGGTATGGAGGTCACTCTGTTTGTGTTGAAGAAAACTAAAATAGAGAAGGATATGACATGTAGCGTAAGTAGTCATAATTCGTTTTTATAGATAACATGATAACTGGGTATGGGCACTATCTGTTTGTATGGAAGAATACTAAAAGAGAGGAGGATATGGTGCTTAGAATAGTTAATCATAATTCTTTTCTTTTCATTATGTTCCAGGTGTACAAGCATACCTTGCTGGTCTGACGTTTGCACTTGCTGCATCCCCATGTAGTAGCCCTGTTCTAGCAACAATTCTGGGTTATGTTGCAACTTCACAAGTACTAAATGTTTACTGAACCTATCACATTTAAGTATATTGAATATATTGCAAATTAAATTATTATGTTCCTAAATGTGTCTGTATGTGATATTCAATTGGAAATGATGTAGGATCCCTTGGCTGGAGGTGGTCTGTTATTGGCTTACACCACTGGCTATGTTGCCCCTCTCCTCCTTGCAGCTTCCTTTGCAGGAGCACTTCAGGCATGCTTATTCTCTTATTTCTATGCAAATGCTAAACTTTTCAACTTGATGAATCATTTTATGTATCTTTGGATTTGACTACTCTTACACAGGGGCTTCTTTCATTTCGAAAATATTCAGCATGGGTATCTCCTACAAGGTGTGACTGCTAACTCGTGTTTTGATTGAGCTCAGAGTTGTTCCTATGAGGTTTTTTGCACTTTGATTTTCTGTTCAACTGGCACTTACTTGGATGTATTAGGTGTGTTTACTAACAGTAGGATTCTGCATTCAAAGGTTGTTATCTCACTATCAAATGAATGTAACTAGCTGAAATATTTCTTCAAGAAAAGGCAATGTACAAACAAACTTTATGTGAAACTGTTATAAATGCACCACAATTTAATGGATATTCATTACATTGCCTTCATGAAACGGCTAAATAATCTTGAAAGGAACATTCTGTATCAAAAGCAAAGTCAACAATTATGAATTTAAATCAATGATTCATATTTGTGGAAGCATCATGGCAAAGTGGCCAAAATATTACAAACCTTCTTAATAAAAAGTGGAAAATAAAAAAAGGTTTAATTAGATTAGAGGAAGAAAATATGCAAGAGAATTAGAGGGAGTTACAAAGCAGGTTGATAAACCTGTGGTCCCTTTTATGGGGAATTCACTTTCTTTTCAGCTTATTTCCTTGGAGTAGGGGGCTTGATTCTTCTACCTAGGAGCTCTAGGCACCTTATGGCGAATTCTTTTGGCATATTTTCAAAATTGATGGTGCATCTAATATTGGAAACCTTCTACTGCATGAGAGTTACTAATAATGAACAAGAGTTGATTATTCTATCCATCTTTGATCATTAGAGGGAAACTGAATGATATCACATAGGATTCTGTTCCTGTGGGTAGAGATTCGGAGAGTGTCTAATGGCTTTTCTCATTTGTCATAAGAGGGCTCCACAGGCTCCCTTATGACTCATGAGGAGGCATGGTGACGGAAAAGCTGCATTTCCTTGCTTCCTTTGGGAAATCATGTAATTTGTAGTGTCTGAGGATATGCTCCTTACAATATTGTCTAATCTCAAAAGCGATTCCTTACTGATGTGATGGTCTATAACATTGATGTATGTGAGACAAAATGTAAAAGAGAGACTAAATGTTAGAGTGAGCATTTGGGCTGCTTAGTTTTGGGCATACAAGCTCTTGCAGAGTAACGACGAGATGAAGACACCAGGAAACTTGGTTTTGTCATTGCACCATTCATTTCAGTTTTGAAGGTTCTATAGTCATACGTTTCTATGGGATTTCTGACGTCTGATGAGTGCCCCAAAATGTTTCTAAAGGTTACTGACGCGAAGTTTTTTCAAAACATAAATTAAAAGAAAAAAGTCTATATATTCTCGTAAAAACATAAAAAATAAATGTTACATGTGCATAAATGCATAAGCATGCATTATGCATATTGAAAACTTGATATGGACAATGGACCTCGAATGAGTGGGAGTGGGCACTTCCAAATATGTATACGATATACATAATGAGACATGATATTTATCATTGCAAGTTGATTGCACTATGCACTACCTCCTAGACAAAATACGTTATAGTCTATATTGTATACATGTATAAATTATCAGATTATAACAATGTACTCAATATTGTATATTCAGGCTTCAACTATATATACAACTCACTTTTCTGTGCTATATAATCATACTGTAACTTGTAAGTGACAAGTGTATACTGTATATAATGTATATTTGCAAGCTGTAGCATATCATATAGTGATATAATCATATTATATATGTATACAATATATATATATATATATATATATATATATATATATATATATATATATATATATATATATATATATATATATATATATATATATATATATATATATATATATATATATATATATATGGGTGTATGTTATATTGTACTTGTACATTGAGTCCTTATACATTTACACACATTATACATGATACATATGCATCTGTTGTATAACTATAGACTATAGTCCATATTGTACAACCTCAACACCTTAGTATGCTGAGTGGTAAGTACCTACACTAGAGGTTTAAGACTCTTGTAGGTGTACTACGTATGGGGGACTGAAGCGCTTGCTGCTTATGCTCTATAACCTCTAAATGCTCCTCTCACAGGTCTGCACTCTGCAAAGACAGTCACACAATCAGAATAAATAACTAATGCGTCAATAATTAGAGAAAACCACATTTGAACGGACTAAAATCGGGGGGCCTAAGCATAAAAAAAGCCATGTTAGTAACGTATTCCGGACAAGTGAGCAAAGGAAGCTCGTAAAAAGTTAGTGAAAAATGATATGGATGCATTTGGAGGCAACTAGGAGTTTTACCTATATGGTTTTCAACAAGGGCAAGATACTTCTTGAAACATGAGAAGACTTCATCCTTATGCTTCATAAAGCATAGTATGGTCCATATGCTACAATCATCAATAAAAGACACATAGTACCTTGATCTTGAAATTGAAGGGTCCTTGCAAGGTCCTCAAACATCTGTGTGAACTAGCTCCAACAAGTCTCCATGAATGTATCCTATTTCCCAAGGTGACAAGCACTAATGTTACATATGTTGCTTGGAAATATTTGGTAGGCCAAGCAGACTTTGATTCCTGCACATTTGCTTCAAGTTGCTTTCACCTATATGAGCTAATCTCTTGTGCCACATTTCTAATTCTGATAAGGTCTGACTACCATAATTGAAGAGAGCTATATTTTTAGTGTCTTGGAGCTCAAATGTAAAGAGTCTACCTGTCTTTTCTCCTTTTGCTATTCTCTTGAATCCTTGTTGTGGATCTTCAAGAAAGGCTCCATTCCTTGTGAACCTTACCTGCAATCCTTTCTCTACAATTTACCGAACACTTATGAGATTTTTTGTTATGGTAGCTACATACAATACCTTGCTTAGTAGGTTCATGTTTCCATCTGGAGTCTTCATATTTCTTATCTTTTCCACCGAGTGCCTAGTGTCATCTCTTGTTTGAACCTCATGTCTATTCCTTGGATCCTCCAAGTCTGAGAGTAGAGCTACATTCCTTGCTACATGATTTGAACAACCATAATCTATATAAGATACATGCTCATCTGCATTACATTCCTTCATGGTTATGTCCATCAAGAGAAGTGAATCCTCTTGAGTTTGCTCTTTAGTATAATTGTTATAATCTCTTCCTCTATATCCCCCTTGATGATTTGTATTATTGAAGTTGTTGTTGTTATAGCCATTGAAGTTATATGATTTGCCTCTTTCACTTCCATAGCCTCCTCTATTGAAGCCTCTTCCTCTTTGGTTTGTAGGGTTCTTGAAACAATTCTCAATTGCATGATTACTTAGGCCGCATATGACACATGGAGAGGAGTTTTGAATCTCCCCTTGCCTTGTCTACCTCCTTTGCCTCTTCTCTTGAACCTCTACATCTACTTGCAAAATTTGCGTGAAAGGTATTTTCTTCATCATCATATCTTTTGCCTTTGCCTTTACTATCCTTACTCTTGTTCTTATCTGTATATAGGGCATAGGATTGATTATCTTTTGAGTTCTCCATTCTTCATAAGCTTTGTCTCATGTGTGAACAATTGTCCCATGAGGGTGTTGAAGTCAGGTTCTGAAGTCAGGAACCTGCATATCCATGTATAGGTCCATGGCTGTGGTAAAAGCTTCCCATTTTTCTTCTTCTTTTATTCCATTGATTACTTGCCTCACTATCGCTCTTCTTCAATGACTTCTCCGATGCTAAGTCCTTCATCTTGGTGACAAAATCAGTCACACTTTGTTTGGGAATCTTCTTGAGTGTGATGAACTCCATCCAGAGTTGGTTCTTCATAGCTCTAGTACTTGACGAGAAGAATGCTTAAAGAGCATTCCAAGTCTCTTTTGAAGTCTTGCAGTTTTTGATGTGTGGAAGTTAAAATCAGAGATTGAGTTAAGAATGTATGACCTGACTAGAGCATCCTTGAGCACCACGATAGACGGTCTCTGTCGTGGGGTGCTGTCTGTCGCGATAGACGGTGTCTGTCGCGATAGACGGTGTCTGTCGCGATAGACGGTGTCTGTCGCAATAGACTGAAAAAACGCAACTTTTTTAGAATTTTTTAGTGATTTGTCACAACCTTGAGACTTAACCACTAAGCTAAATGGATTATTTGTTTTAGAGTGAACATGGACTTGCACTTACTCCTCATAGATTTTTTGTAGATTTCTAAGTCTGCACTAACTTTTACTGGCTCTAATGGTTTATTTCTTCTTAACTCCTCAATTATGTGTGTAATCCAAAAAGCAATGATCAGTCTACCACCTGGTCAATTACTCACACTTATTCCAAGATTTCGGGTTGGTTTTTTAGTATACATACACACACAGACACACTCATCGACCCACAGGCAACCTCATCCAGTAGGCCCACTCTTCTTGAGCTGGTTGTCCTTTGCTTCTGAGGATTGGCATCATCTCATCTCTAGAAATGTAACCATAGAGGTTTCTTCCTTGAAGATATGCTTCCATTCTAAGTGACCAAGCTGAGTAATAACCTTGATCCAATTTGTCAATGGATGAAGGAAATTCATCTCCCATGTTGACTTGTTGTAGCTCTAATACCACTATGAGGAGATGGTTGGATACAGTCAAGAAATAGCTGGTATTGCAATATTGCTGCTCTACACTTGCCAAATTGACTTTAGGGATCCTTAGTAGACTTCTTTAGCTTCCCAAATATGCATTTAAACCCACTATGTGCTTTGGAACATCACTCTCAAAAGTTTGTACCAAAATAGGTAACTTGCACATAGAAGGACTATGAAGAACTTGCTATTTTTGGATTTGAATTGCTCATAAAAATACTAAGGTCTCACTCCCTGATAGGAATTTACCCGAGACATTTTGGACACTTCTAATTCAAGGGCTTAGCTAACTATTCCAAGTTATTTCATGAATTTAGATTGAGTGTACACCGGTAAATGAGTTTAAGAACTCAGGGGTGTAGTCTTGACTTTTCAGGAGCATGGAAGTGTGCAGAGAGGCTTGTTCACTTCATAACTCAAGATTCAATGAAGCAAATGTAATGGAATTTGGTTTGCAGATAGTAGACTGATCACTCTAACTATATCAAGTTAAAGTGAAGCAAATGATAAAGTTCAGGCAGAGAAATCGTTCAAGCAAGATCACTGAACTGAAGAGGTTGTAGCAGAGAGCAGTAAACAGACATGATCATGAACTAATCTATCAAGTTATATGGGCTAATGAAAGTATGATACAAAGGAGATGTAGTGGACTTACTCATACATAAGTGAGCTCAAGATATGCTCAACCATGAGGGTCAATGACACTGTAATCTCACTCATGTCCCACGACTAAAAATCACCTCTATATATACATATTGATTTGGTTTGAAATTTGAATTTCCCTCACCTAAAAGTGTTCCTACACTTGAGGTGAAGTTTGGTCTAGCCTCAACCAACAATTGAGTCGTCGTTCTTGGCACCTAACTTTACAAGATTCCTCATTTCTCCTTCTTTTACTTTTATCTAGTGGAGTAAAATGCATAGCGATTACAAGAGGTTCATATGCAAGTCATTTGTGAGCCCAATGTAAATGTGAAGTCCTGATCATTTGGTCAAGCATCTAAGCTTGCTAAATGTACCAACAACCAATGTGGTAGGAAAGGTCACAAGAAGCCTGATTGCAGATACTACAAAGCTGAACTAGAAAAGAAGAACACAGGTGACAGGAAGAAAAAGGAAACCAAGAATGAAGCAAAGGACAACTCAGAAGACAAGGACAAAGAGAAGGCCAATGTGGCCTCTAGTGTTGTCATTGGGGAGCTATCAGAGGTAGAAGATATACTTTGTGCTATTATGGAAGCAGTTCATACGGAAGTTATTGATGCTTCTGTTAATATTCATGCACAAGATATGCGGATCGCAAAGAGGGATCTGATTGATGCCTTCCTTACTGAGGATGCTTTGTCACAAACATGGATTGTGGATTCAGGTGCATCGTTCCATGTTACTCCTATTAAGGAGTGTTTTACTACCTTTCATGCATGCAACCATAGACATGTTTATCTTAGAAATAACCATGCTTGTTCTATTGAAGGTATTAGCACAGTGCATCTCATTGTGGATGGTACTAATGAGTTGGTTTTGCATGATGTACGGTATGTACCAAGCATCAAGAAAAGCTTATTGTCTGTTGGGCAAATGGATATGTATGGATATAGTACCCTCTTTGAGAAGGGGTCATGGAAGCTTATCAAAGGCTCTAGGCTGATTGTTAAAGGTACAAAGAAAGGGACTCTTTATTGCTTGCATGGTAAAGGCTTGCTGGGCAAGTTTATTGCTTTGGCTGAAATCCATTCACATATGGAATTATGACATAAAAGGCTTGGCCACATCAGCCAGAAAGACCTTGATAAACTATGTAATTTGGAAAAGTTTGATGTTAAAGGCTCAAAACTTGATTTTTGTAATGAATGCCAATATGATAAGCAAGTAAAAAATTCCTACTACTCCGGTGTCTCTCGTAAGTCTAATGTGCTTGATCTTGTTCATTATGATGCTTGTAGCATGCCCACAAAATCTATGGTGGGTGCTCTTTACTTTGTTTCTTTTGTTGATGACTACTCTAGGAAGCTTTGGGTATATTTATTAAAATCTAAAGATGAAGCCTTTGCTTCATTTCAGAAATTTCATGCATTTGTGACCACCCAAACATGTAGAAAGCTGAAATGCTTACGTATAATGGGGGTGAGTTTACAAGTGCTGAATTCAATAGATTTTGTGAAAATCTTGGTATTAAGAGGGAGCTAACAGCCCCTCTTCCAACGGTGTGGCTGAAAGGTATAATAAGACTTTATGTGAGAGGGTAAGATGCATGCTGTCCATAGCTAATCTCTCTCATGGATTTTGGGGAGAGGATTTGAAAACTACAGTTCATGTTTGCAATCGATCCCTACATGTCCTTAAGAGGTGGCATTCCAGAAGTGGTTTGGTCTGGCAAACCAGCTTCATATGACCACCTACGCATCTTTGGTTGTGATGCTTTTGTGCATATAAGGCCTGAGTTGAGAAGAAAGTAAGGTGCAAAGTCCATGAAAGGAATCTTCATGGGTTATGGAGATGAAGGTGAAATGGGCTACAGGATTTGGCTACCTCAACTCAAGAAGGTAATATGTAGCCGAGATGTTGTATTTAATGAGGCAAGGCTGCTTAAAAACAATTGTGCCTCTAAAGATGACCGTAAAAGAGTCAAATTTCAGCATGTACAGCCACCAATTAAATCTGATATGAACCCTCAGGATGCACCACATATGGCTGGAAATGACAGTGATCCCGTGGTTATTAAGCCAGATGATGTTGGACAGCGAAATGACGCTCCTGATGGGCGTATGCAGCCACCTATTCATGCTGAAAACAAGGCTGGAAATGATGTAAAACAGCCCATTAACAATGAAGAAGTTGATGTACCTCGTGATGTAGATCCATTGCCGGATAATGTGGATCATTGGGTAAGAAGATCTACACGTCCTAGGAGACTAGTGAATAGATATGACCCCTCTACATTACATTATGTTATCAGATGAGGATGAGCCTCCCACATATAAAGAGGCAAAGCTATGTGAGCACAAGAAGAAGTGGGAGTTAACCATGCAGGAAGAGATAAATGCCTTGCATGCAAATGATACTTGGGATTTGCTTTGGTTGCCCAAAGGTAGGAAGGCCATTCCCAACAAGTGGGTGTACAAAATCAAAACTGTTGATGGCAAACCCAAGTATAAGGCAAGGCTGGTTGCTAAGGGATATGCCCAAAAAGAGGGCATTGATTTCCAAGAGGTGTTCTTCCAATGGTTAAAATGACCACATTACGTGTGTTGTTTGCTCTCAAAGCTGCCTTGGATTTGGAGTTATTCCAATGGATGTTAAAAGAGCCTTTTTGCATGGTGATTTAGATGAAGATCTGTACATGAAACAGCCAGAAGGATATGCCATTCCTGGAAAAGCGCATCTGGTATGCAAGCTGAATAGGAGCTTATATAGGCTGAAACAGGTCCCCAGACAATGGTAGAAGAAGTTTGATGCATTTATGCTCAAACATGGGTTCAAAAGAAGCCATGCAGAATTATGATGGTTGCCACTCGGCCAGACATTGCTCATGCAGTAGGAGTTGTTAGTAGGTTCATGGCTCACCTTGGTAGAGCTCATTGGGAGGCATTCAAATCTATCTTGAGATATTTGAAAGGGACCAAAGGTAAATGCCTATGTTATGGAAAGGATCCATTGGAGTTAAAAGAATTTTGTGATTCAAACATGGCAGGTGATGTGGACACATGCAAGTCCACGAGTGGCTATGTATACACCCTTGTAGGTGGAGCTATTTCATGGTGCTCTAGACTTCAAAGGATAGCAACCACTTCATCAGAGAGGTGTTAGAGGATGGACTGATCACTTTGATCAAGGTCAATACTTCACAGAATCCTACAGATGCTCTCACAAAGTGTCTACCCAAGGCACAACATCAGCTATGTATACAGATGGTGGGATTTACTTAGCTTAAAGGAGCCTTCTTGGTACTTTAAGTGGGAGGTTGTTGGGGATAAAGTGACCTTTTCATGTGAAAGCTCTCTTCGAGAGCTTTTTAGGCATATTTTTGTTATATTTTTTGGACCCTAAATTGGGGACTTACAAGCATTTATATTATTTTTATGATTTTTGGTTATTGGCCATGTGTGAACATGCTCAAATGATCTACAAGTCACTTATCAGTAAGACTTGGTCCCAAATCTTTGATAACTTGATTGGGACTTCTTCAACTTGAGCTTCTCCATCTTCTTCTCCAAATTTCTACACAGGTTTCTCCCTCTACTTTCTCTCCTCAAGCAGCAGCCCACTCCCTTTGTGTTTGGGGCAACCGAGCACACCACCACG
This sequence comes from Ceratopteris richardii, assembly GCA_020310875.1. Lineage (NCBI taxonomy): Eukaryota > Viridiplantae > Streptophyta > Polypodiopsida > Polypodiales > Pteridaceae > Ceratopteris > Ceratopteris richardii. The sequence continues at coordinate 97,791,987 of CM035407.1, forward strand.
TAGCTCTCCATGGCCTCTTTCAGCCTCTACTAGCATGGGTGGTGCAGCAAGCTTTGTCTTGATGATATCATGGGGTACCAAAGATTTGCCGTGGATGAGTCAGGCAATCATGAGAATTAGGAGTTAGGCAATCATGAGAATCAGCAGCCGCTCCAAAGAATCATGAGAATGAGTCAGGCAATCATGAGAATCAGCAGCCGCTCCAGAGTCAGACAATCATGAGAATCAGCAGCCTCTCCAGAGCTGATGCGGCCATAGGCTAAGGTCGGTGCCCATATGGTTGCTCCATGGATGAGTCAGGCAATCATGAGAATCAGCAGCCGCTCCAGAGCTGATGCGGCTAATCCCGGTGCCCATATGGTTGCTTCATACATGAGTGCTCGGAAACCGAAGTATCGAAGAGCCACTCCTTTGTGCAGGGATCTTGGAAATATGCCTGGTGGCACTAGCTCTCCATCAAAGCGAATGTTGTGTATCCTCGTGTGATGGGATGGGGAGCTGCTTGAGCTGTATCCAAATTTCTGCACACGTTTCTCCCTCTACTTTCTCTCTCCTCATGCAGCAGCCCACTCCCTTTGTGTTTGGAGCAACCGAGCACACCACCACGTAGCTCTCCATGGCCTCTTTCATCCTCTACTAGTATGGGTGGTGCAGCAAGCTTTGTCTTGATGATATCATGGGGTACCAAAGATCCCACTCCCTTTGTGTTTGGAGCAACCGAGCACACCACCACGTAGCTCTCCATGGCCTCTTTCATCCTCTACTAGCATGGGTGGTGCAGCAAGCTTTGTCTTGATGATATCATGGGGTACCAAAGATTTGCTGTGGATGAGTCGGGCAATCATGAGAATGAGCAGCCTCTCTAGAGCTGTCCATGCTGATGCAGCTAATCCCGGTGCCCATATGGTTGCTCCATACATGAGTGTTGGGAAACCAAAGTGTCGAAGAGCCACTCCTTTGTGCAGGGATCTTGGAAATATGCCTGGTGGCACTGTCTCTCCATCAAAGCGAATGTTGTGTATCCTCGCGTGATGGGATGGGGAGCTGCTTGAGACATGGAGAAAACCTTCGAGCCTGCTCAGAGGGAGGGAGGGGAAGAGAGAGAGAGAGAGAGAGAGAGAGAGAGAGAGAGAGAGAGAGAGAGAGAGAGAGAGAGAGAGAGAGAGAGAGAGAGAGAGAGAGAGAGAGAGAGAGAGAGAGAGAGAGAGAGAGAGAGAGAGAGAGAGAGAGAGAGAGAGAGAGAGAGAGAGAGAGAGAGAGAGAAAGAAAAAAAATCATATACAACTGTGGTAATCTCTATGTAGCAATGGAAAGGAAAAAAATACTCGCTACACAAAACTGTGTAGGCGGAAAACAGCAAAGGATGGTGGTACCTGTAATGAGGAGGTAGTGGGAATAAAATAATGGTGCCTGGGGGGAGAGTGGCTCTGGCTCAGCAGATAATGACCACCTGATACAAAGGGGAGACATGAGGGAGTGAATATGTATACCCTAAGTGCTGATGATGGGTGGAGGTGGGTGGAGTATAAGGTACATCGGCGGCGGTAGGAGTGCCTCCTAGAGGAAGCCTGTCCAAGTGGTGGTAGTGCGCCTATGCTCCATCATGTAGTCGTGGGCTATCCTGATGTGTGAGATATCCTCCTGGTGTAGTCGTGGTCGTCGGTACCCAACCAGATGTGGTCGGCGTCGCACTCTCTGTGCCGCTGCATGCTGGAGTGTGAGCCCTATGCCTCTGGGAGGCGGGTCCGTCCGATGTGGACCAACACGTTCAAAATACTGAGTAACAGTCTGCTGGGTACTCACGCATGTCTGGTGTGTAGGCTCTAGCATCTGATCTCGTCTCTCATATGCCGCCATGAGGAAACGCCCCATCCTCCGCTGGTCTGCAGTGGTCATGCACAACTGGAGTGACTCCGCTATCTGGAACTGTGCTCGTAGGTCCGAGTATGCCGGGCATCTGATAACGAGGTGCTCCTCACTCTCTATCTCTGTATGGCATACTGGGCACCACCTTTCCTCTCGAGGGACTCCTCTAGCCCGGCCCCTCTCGATCTCGAGCTGATGTGATGAAACTCGAAGCTGCCCAATGATGACTCGAAGGTGGTGTGGTAGGTATGTCTGCATGTAGCGTGGAGTCTCAACGAAGCCCTGGTCTGAAATCCGTAGAAAATGCTCACGGTAGTGAAGCATTTTCGGTGTCAATGTCCTCCCCGGGTTCATCCATGTCCTCTGTATGTATGTATGCCATATCTCCTGACGGATGATCCTATTTCTCTCTTGGTGAGAGAGTGAATAGGTGGGAGCCTCGGAGTCATACTGTACTGGTGGTAGTCTGTCTATGTCAAAACCATGGAGGGCAAGCCAATCCCGTGTCTGTGCATACCATGATGAGGTGTCTCCGGCTAGTGCCATGTCGCGTGATGCCTGGAAAGCTCTGTAAGTGATGCGCTCTGTGTCCATGATCTGGATCCTGTGTAATAGGCATACTGTTTGGAAGAGTGCCTCTACTAGCATCGGTGGTGCAGCAAGCTCTTCCTTAATGATATCATGGGGTATCGAAGATTTGCTGCGGATGAGTCTAGCAATCTTGAGAATCTGCGGTCTCTCTAGTGATGTCCATGATGATGTAGCTAATCCCGGTCCCCATATAGCTGCACCATACATGAGTGCTGGGGTAACTAAAGTGTCGAAGAGACACCCCTTTGTGTGGGGCTCCTGAAAATATGCCTGGTGACACTATCTCTCCATCAAAGCTAACGCTGCGTATCCACGTGTGATGCGATCACGGGCTGCCTGAGACATGGAGAAAACCACAGAGGCTGTTGTGAAAGTCACTCCCAAGTAGACATATGAACCAACTATCTCAATGGGTCCGCCTTCCGCTGTGAAAGAACTGTGTATCCTCACCTGTGCTGATGTATGGAAGATCAAAACCTTGGTTTTACCAAGGCTCACTGATAACCCTCTATGTGTACAAAAATCATCTAGGCCGTGTAGGTGACGCTGTAGACCCTCTGCAGACTCTGAAACGAGCACAATATCATCAGCATATAAAAGAATGTGGATAGTAGTCCCTCGTACCTCAATGCCCTCTCCTCCTTGCTGCCATATGAAGTCCACTATCTCGTCAATGTATAAACCAAAAAGGGTGGGTGAGAGGGGGCACCCTTGCTTCACCCCGATGGTGCTAGCAAGTGAATCGGATAGACCGCCTGGGCATCTTACTCTACCTGATACTCTCTCATATAAGGCGTAGATTCCCCATATCATCTCCTCAGGAGCCCCGATATCGTGTAGACGTCTGAAGAGCCTCTCCCTGGGAACTGTGTCGAAGGCTTTGCGGAAGTCCACAAAGAGAGAGAGAGAGAGAGAGAGAGAGAGAGAGAGAGAGAGAGAGAGAGAGAGAGAGAGAGAGAGAGAGAGAGAGAGAGAGAGAGAGAGAGAGAGAGAGAGAGAGAGAGAGAGAGAGAGAGAGAGAGAGAGAGAGAGAGAGAGAGAGAGAGAGAGAGAGAGAGAGAGAGAGAGAGAGAGAGAGAGAGAGAGAGAGAGAGAGAGAGAGAGAGAGAGAGAGAGAGAGAGAGAGAGAGAGAGAGAGAGAGAGAGAGAGAGAGAGTCATATTAACGTCTTCTGGAGGCCAAACTTGGCCTATGAGACAAAAACCATGTACAATTGTAGTAACCCTGTGTAGAAGATAAAATGAAATAAAAAGTATATCGCTACACAAAGCTATATAGGGCTGGAAAAGGGTGAGACGTGGCTCTGACTCTGCAGATAGTGGCCACCTAATACATGGGGGGATCCAAAATGTGAGTAAAACGCCCTACCTACTGGTGATGGGTGGAGGTGGGTGTAGTATGTGGTACATCGGTGGTGGTCTGAGTGCCTCCTGAAGGAAGACAACCCAGGGGGTGGTAGTACGCCTATGCTCCATCATGTGGTCGTAAGCAATCCTGAATCGTGAGATATCCTCCCGATATAGTCGTGGTCGACGATATCCACCCATGCATGGTCGGCGCCGTGCTCTCTGTGCTGCTGCTTGGTGGAGCGTGAGCCCTATAGATGGACCTCTCTGATGTAGCTCAACTTGCTGAAAGAACTGGGTAATGGTCCGCTGGGTACTCACCCGTGGCTGATGTATGGGCTGTAGTGACCGCTCTCTCCTCTCGTATGCTGCTGTGAGAAAGCGTCCCAAGCGTCCCTGGTCTCCCATAGTCATGCACAGCTGGAATGACTCTTCGATATGGAACTGTGCTCGTAGGTCTAACTTCTAAGTATGCTTGACATCTGATAACAAAATGCTCCTCACTCTCTACCTCTGTCTGGCATAGTGAGCACCACCTCTCCTCATGGGGGACTCCCTTGGACAGACCCCTCTCAATCTCGAGCTGATGTGATGAAACCCGGAGCTGCCCAATGACGACTCGTAGGTGGTGGGGAAGGTAGGTCTGCATGTATCTCGGAATCTCGATGAAGCCCGTGCCCGATATATGTAGAAAATGCTCGCGGTAGTAGAGCATTTTCGGTAGCAATTTACCCCTAGGGCTCACCCATGTCCTCTGTATGTATGTATGCCATATCTCCTGACGAATGATCCTATTCCTCTTTTCATGAGAGAGCGAGTAGGTGGGTGCATGAGAGTCGTACTGTAGTGGTAGTAGCCTATCTATGTCAAAGCCATGGTGGGCAAGCCAGTCTCGTGTCTGTGCATACCATGAGGAGGTGTCTCCTGCTAATGCCATATCACGTGATGCCTCGAAAGCACGATAAGCAATGGGCTCTCTATCCATGCTCGGAAGTCTGTGTAATAGGCATACTGTCTGGAATAGTGCCTCAACTAGCATCGGTGGTGCAGCGAGCTCTGCTCTAATGATATCATGTGGTACTGAAGGCTTGCTGCGGATAAGTCAGGCAATCATGAGGATCTGTGGCCTCTCTAATGCTGTCCATACTGATGTAGCTAATCCTGGTCCGCATATGGCTGCCCCATACATGAGCGCTGGCGTAACCAAAGTGAGCGAGAGAGAGAGAGAGAGAGAGAGAGAGAGAGAGAGAGAGAGAGAGAGAGAGAGAGAGAGAGAGAGAGAGAGAGAGAGAGAGAGAGAGAGAGAGAGAGAGAGAGAGAGAGAGAGAGAGAGAGAGAGAAAGAAAGTCATATTAACGTCTTCTGGAGGCCAAACTTGGCCTATGAGACAAAAACCATGTACAAGTGTAGTAACCCTGTGTAGAAGATAAAATGAAATAAAAAGTATCTCGCTACGCAAAGCTATATAGGGCTGGAAAAGGATGGGGAGACGTGGCTCTGACTCTGCAGATAGTGGCCACCTAATACATGGGGGGATCCAAAATGTGAGTAAAACGCCCTAGCTATTGGTGATGGGTGGAGGTGGGTGTAGTATGTGGTACATCGGTGGTGGTCTGAGTGCCTCTTGAAGGAAGACAACCCAGGGAATGGTGGTACGCCTATGCTCCATCATGTGGTCGAAAGGCAATCCTGATGCGTGAGATATCCTCCTGGACTGACCCCTCTCAATCTCGAGCTGATGTGATGAAACCCGGAGCTGCCCAATGACGACTCGGAGGTGGTGGGGAAGGCATGTCTGCATGTATCTCGGGATCTCGATAAAGCCTGCGTCGGATATATGTAGAAAATGCTCGCGGTAATAGAGCATTTTCGGTGGCAATGTATCCCTAGGGCTCTCCCATGTCCTCTGTATGTATGTATGCCATATCTCCTGACGAATGACCCTATTCCTCTCTTGATGAGAGAGCGAGTAGGTGGGTGCATGTGAGTCGTACTGTAGTGGTGGTAGCCTGTCTATGTCAAAGCCATGGTGGGCCAGCCAGTCTCGTGTCTGGGCATACCATGAGGAGGTGTCCCCAGCTAATGCCATATCACGTGATGCCTGGAAAGCACGATAAGCAATGCGCTCTGTATCCATGCTCCAAAGTCTGTGTAATAGGCATACTGTCTGGAATAGTGCCTCAACTAGCATCGGTGGTGCAGCGAGCTCTGCTCTAATGATATCATGTGGTACTGAAGGCTTGCTGTGGATAAGTCAGGCAATCATGAGGATCTGTGGCCTCTCTAATGCTGTCCATATTGATGTAGCTAATCCCGGCTCCCATATGGCTGCCCCATACATGAGCGCTGGCGTAACCAAAGTGTCAAAGAGCCACCCCTTTGTGCGGGGCTCCTGAAAATATGCCTGGTGGCACTGTCTCTCCATCAAAGCTAGTGCTGCGTACCCACGTGTGATACAATACCACCTCGATCGGTCCACCCGCTACCTACTCGATGAGGTAGGGAGGGGGGGGAGAGAGAGAGAGAGAGAGAGAGAGAGAGAGAGAGAGAGAGAGAGAGAGAGAGAGAGAGAGAGAGAGAGAGAGAGAGAGAGAGAGAGAGAGAGAGAGAGAGAGAGAGAGAGAGAGAGAGAGAGAGAGAGAGAGAGAGAGAGAGAGAGAGAGAGAGAGAGAGAGAGAGAGAGAGAGAGAGAGAGAGAGAGAAAGAAAGAAAGGTATATTAACGTCTTCCAAAGGCCAAGCTTGGCCTATGAGACAAAACCATATACAACTGTGGTAATCTCTGTGTAGCAATGGAAAGGAAAAAAATACTCGCTACACAAAACTGTGTAGGCGGAAAACAGCAAAGGATGGTGGTACCTGTAATGAGGAGGTAGTGGGAATCAAATAATGGTGCCTGGGGGAGAGTGGCTCTGGCTCAGCAGATAATGACCACCTGATATAAAGGGGAGCCATGAGGGAGTGAATATGTATACCCTAAGTGCTGATGATGGGTGGAGGTGGGTGGAGTATATGGGACATCGGCGGCGGTAGGACTGCCTCCTGGAGGAAGCCTGTCCAAGTGGTGGTAGTGCGCCTATGCTCCATCATGTAGTCGTGGGCTATCCTGATGCGTGAGATATCCTCCTGGTGTAGTCGTGGTCGTCGGTACCCAACCAGATGTGGTCGGCGTCGCACTCTCTGTGCCGCTTCCTGCTGGAGTGTGAGCCCTATGCCTCTGGGAGGCGGGTCCGTCCGATGTGGACCAACGCGCTCAAAATACTGAGTAATCGTCTGCTGGGTACTCACCCGTGTCTGGTGTGTAGGCTCTAGCATCGAGAGAGAGAGAGAGAGAGAGAGAGAGAGAGAGAGAGAGAGAGAGAGAGAGAGAGAGAGAGAGAGAGAGAGAGAGAGAGAGAGAGAGAGAGAGAGAGAGAGAGAGAGAGAGAGAGAGAGAGAGAGAGAGAGAGAGAGAGAGAGAGAGAGAGAGAGAGAGAGAGAGAGAGAGAGAGAGAGAGAGAGAGAGAGAAAGTCATATTAACATCTTTTGGAGGCACTTTCCTTTGAGGGTGAATTTGGGGTTTACCTGGATTCATTCTGGTATATATTTTGGAGGCCAAACTTGGCCTATGAGACAAAAGCCATGTACAAGTGTAGTAACCATGTGTAGAAAATGAAATGAAATAAACACAAAGCTATCTACGGCTAATAAAAGGCTGGGAAAGCGTGGCTCTGACTCAGTAGATAGTGGCCACCTAATAGAGGGGGATCCATAACATGAGTGAGTAAAACACCCTAGCTACTGGTGATGGGGGACGTGAGATATGCTCCTGATAGAGTCGCGGTTGACGATATCCCACCATGCGTGGTTGGCGTTGTGCTCTCTATGCTGTTGCCTGGTGGAGCGTGAGCCCTATAGAAGGAACTCTCTGATGTAGCTCAGCTCGCTGAAAGAACTGGGTTATGGTCTGCTGGGTACTCACCTGTGGCTGATGTGTGGGCTGTAGTGACAAGCGCGCCAAGTGTCGGTCTCCCATAGTCATGCACAACTGGAGTGACTCCTCTAGTCGGAACTGTGCTCGTAGGTCTAAGTATGCTCGGCATTTAATAACTAAATGCTCCTCACTCTGTACCTCTGTCTGGCATACTGGGCACCACCTCTCCTCACGGGGGACACCCCTGGACTGACCCCTCTCAATCTCGAGCTGATGTGATGAGACCCGGAGTTGCCCAATGACGACTCGGAGGTGGTGGGGAAGGTATGTGTGCATGTATCTTGGGATCTCGATGAAGCCTGCGTCCGATATATGTAGAAAATGCTCGCGGTAATAGAGCATTTTCGGTGGCAATGTATCATCCCTAGGGCTCACCCATGTCGTGTGTATGTATGTATGCCATATCTCCTGACGAATGACCCTATTCCTCTCTTGATGAGAGAGCGAGTAGGTGGGTGCATGTGAGTCTGTACTGTAGTGGTGGTAGCCTGTCTATGTCAAAGCCATGGTGGGCTAGCCAGTCTCGTGTGTGTGCATACCATGAGGAGGTGTGGCCTGCTAATGCCATATCACGTGACGCATGAAAAGCACAATAAGCAATGCTCTGTGTATCCATGCTCCGAAGTCTGTGTAATAGGCATACTCTCTGGAATAGTGCCTCAACTAGCATCGGTGGTGCAGCGAGCTCTGCTCTAATGATATCATGTGGTACTGAAGGCTTGCTCCGGATAAGTCTTGCAATCATGAGGATCTGTGGCCTCTCTAATGCTGTCCATACTGATGTAGCTAATCCCGGCCCCCATATGGCTGCCCCATACATGAGCACTGGCGTAACCAAAGTGTCAAAAAGCCACTCCTTTGTGCGGGGCTCCTGAAAATATGCATGGTGGCACTGTCTCTTCATCAAAGCTAGTATTGCGTACCCACGTGGGATTCGGTCACGAGCTGCCTGAGACATAGAGATGACCCCTGATGCTACTGTAAATGTCACTCCCAAGTAAACATATGATCCGACCACCTCCATTGGTCCATCTGCTGCTGTGAACAAACTATGTCTGCGTAAATGTGCTAATGTATGAAAGATCATGACCTTGGTTTTACCAAGGTTCACAGATAGCCCTCTTGTCTGCAAAAGTCATCTAGGCCATGTAGATGATGCTGTAGACCTTCTGCAGACTCTGAAACCAATAGAATATCATCAGCATATAAAAGAATATTGACAGTGGACCCCCGTACCTCAATGCCACCTCCCCCATGCTGCTGTATGAAGTCCACAATCTCATCAATGTAGAGACCAAAGAGGGTGGGTGAAAGAGGGCATCCTTGCTTCACCCCGATAGTGCTAGCAAGTGGATCAGATAAGCCCCTTGGACATCTGACTCTACTAGATACTCTCTCGTATAAGGCGTAGATCGCCCATATCATCTCCTCTGGAGCTCTGATATCAAGTAGTCCTCTGAAGAGTCGGTCTCGGGGGACAATGTCAAATGCTTTGTGGAAGTCCACAAAGCAACAATATAATCTCCTCACCCTTGCCTGGTCGATTAAGCATCTCAGAGTGAAGATGTGGTCAATTGAAGAGTAATCTCGTGTCAAACCTGCCTGTCCTGGAGCCTTGATACCCTTCCTCTCAGCGAGAGTACTCAACTCTGTCTCTAGTACCGCCCCATATAATTGGCCAATATAGGGTCAATCATGATCGTCCAGTATGTAGGTGTCTCCATAGTATCACGTGACTTATGAATGGGCACTATGGTGTGCTCAGTCCATGAGTCCGGGAACCCTTCAACTAATGCACGGTTGAAGAGGTGGGCAATGAGTGGTGTGAGAGTCGTGCCTCCATAGATGAGGTGCTCTGCTTGTAAACCGAAATGGTTATGGGCCCTGCCATGCTGCAACCAGGCAATAGCGCGTCCCACCATAGTGGGTGTGAAGAGGGGGCTGGTATGGGATCTCGTATAGACTCCGTGCGTAGCTATGCAAAGACTAAAGTGCTCGGGTCTAAGATAGGTGTCTGCTGTCTCCTCTCTCTCAAATGTCGCCATGCCACTCCATTGTCTAGACTCATGAGCAAATGGTAAATATCCCAATATTGCCTCTCCTCCTAATCTCTCCGTTTGCGGCGAGCAAGGCTCTGCATGCGACGCTGTGCCTATGTGTGTAATATCTCCCCTATGCTCTAAAATCCGTAGGTGCTTCCGTACCTCACGACAATCTGCATCATACTAGCGGTTCTGGGGCATGGATCCTGTGCGTGGAGGGTGCATATGTGTGCGGTGTGGGAAGCTTCGGAGAGCTGAGTCCTGTAGGATGGTGGTAATCTGTGATGTAAGTATGTCCAAAGGTGAGAGTGGATCGAGGGAGAGTAGGCGGGTGTGTTAATGGTGTGCATAAACGTGTGAGAGCTCGTGTGTGAAGTGTATCGTGGTATGTGTCTCTATGGGTGAGGGAGGGTCTAATGGAATCGAAGATGAGAGTGTGAGTGTGATGAATGTATGATCAACACCAAGTGGACGTCGTCCAATACTAAGTGAGGGGATGAGTGAAGCTCCAGAGGTGGTACCCAAAATGTAGTTGACTGCGTTCTCACCTCCCATGTGAGGGAAGCAAGTAAATCCGCCCGAACCTAGCCAATGGTTCATCCCGTTATATATAACGAGATGATGTCGACTGCCTAGCTGGAGTAGATGTATGCCATAGCCAGTGGTGTCTTGACCCATATCTGCTGATACTCTGTTGGTGCTCATCTCATCCGGGTCTTTGGCCTTCATGAGATGTGGGTGATCCATGTCATATGCCTCGCATTGATGTGACTGAGTGCGGCCATTGAAGTCCCTCATGAGGAAGACTTCACCTAGTGTGGTGTAATGTAGTATCTCCTCTGAAAGTGTTGTGTATGGTGAGTCTTTGTCTCGGGTCGGTCCCCCAAGATCCTGTACTGCGTATCGAGACCCGCCTGGTGGGAAGTAGCATATAGCAATGTAAATCCAACCCCCCTGTGCTATCTCCATGCGAACTCACATTTATCGTGCCGCCTCATCTCTACCTATAATATGGATCCGACTCTGTATCTCTTGTCGAAATATGATGGCCACTCCTCCCGATCTTGGCGTTGTACTCTGTCTCGTCATGGTCCTGAATGCAGATTCCCAATGAAAACCTGCAATGCGTGGTAGACCTCTCTCTAGGCTCTCGTGTGCCTCTGTGATGCACGCAAAGTCATGTGATGCCAGGATCTCCTCGAGTCTGTCTCGTCGCGTCTAGAGTGCCCCGTTGCAGTTCCACACTGCTCTTCTGAGTGGTGTCTCCTTGTGTAGTGATGTCTCATATGCCACGTGGCCCTATTTGATAGGGCATCCATCTATGAAGACCTTACCATCCCGGTAAAAGGCCTTTCTCCCCTCTTGGCGTGCCTTGAGTATCTGTGGCGTGCAAGCTCGTCAATGTGCCACTTGCATCTTGGTGAGGTCCTCGTCCATGTAGAGGGTGCTGCCCGATAGTCCACGTAGTACTGATCGACGTCTAAGGAACGCTGTCCGTGCCTCCTCGGAGCTCATCTTAAGTATGAGTGCTCGCAAACGCGATGTATCCCTCCGAACCCTCCATGCGCCTGTGAAGGGCATGCTCTCGTATCCAAGTCGACGGCAAATGTCAGTTGCATCTACCTCTGGTGATGCTCCCTCAGGTAGGCCTGTAATTCGAATGTGAAGTATTCGAGTGTGTCGAAGCCTCTCCTCCTCAAGTGTATCCTGGACTTGTGTGAGTTCTTGTTTCTGCATGTCTTCCCTAACTTCCTCTTAACCCTTTTGTGTACTACTTCCACCCACGACTCTCGAGTGGATTCTACCTCCGTTTTGATTTCCTTCTTTATTTCTTCTTTGAGTGTCTCCACGTTGGAGATCTCTCCCTCTTCTTTCAAGTGCTCATAGGCTGTCCTCCAATTGTCTCGTTCTTCTGTGAGAGTCTTTACTTGTTTGTTCGAGTCCTTTGACTTTATCCATTATTTGTTCTTCGAGTCCTTTGAACTTTTCCATCATTTTTCGTATCTCCATATTGAGGTTGCAATCTGCTTCCTTTTTGGCCTCTTTGAGAGCTCTAGCGATAAGTTCGTCCACTTCCCTCTTGTCCATGGGAGCCATTTCAGAGACACTTTAATTTGAAACTTAAACCCTAAGAAATCCCTAAGAAATTAGGGAAATAGGATGGAATTCCATTAGAGTGCATTGTGCTTCCATGGGAAATTGATAGCCCTGAGAAATTGGAATTCAAAATGATACATCGACGGGAGTTTGAGTGCCTCCTAAAGGAAGGTTGCCCATGTGGTGGTGGTGCGCTTGTGCTCCATCATGTGATCATGGACTATCCTGATGCGTGAGATATCCTCCTGATATAGTCGTGGTCGTCCATGCTCAGCTCTATGCGGTCGACCTCGCACCCTTTGTGCCACTGCCTGCTTGAGTGTTAGCCTGCTGCCCTATGCCTCTAGAAGGTGGGCTCGTCTGATGCAGCCCATCACGGTGAAAGAACTGAGTAATGGTCTACCGTGTAATCATCTGTGTCTGATGCATGGGCTGTAGCAACTTCTCTCGACTCTCATACACTGATGTGAGGAATTGTTTCGGCTTGGTTGGTCTCCAATGGTCATGCGCAACTGTAGTGACTCCTCTATATGGAACTGTGCTCGTAGATCTTAGTATGCTCGGCATCTAGTAACACTCCTCACTCTCTATCTCTATATGGCATACTGGCCACCATCTCTCCTCTCTAGGTATTTCCTTGGTCCGACCCCTCTCGATCTCGAGCTAATGTGATGAAACTTGAAGCTGCTAAACAACGACTTGGAGGTGGCGTGGTAAGTATGTTTGCATGTATCGCGGAGTCTCATTAAAGCCGTGATCTGAGATCTATAGAAAATGCGGGCGGTAGTAGAGCATTTTCAGTGGCAGTGTATCCCTAGGGCTAATCCATACCACTGTTATCAGGTCCTTCAGCACACGCACACACAGGCAGAATGAAGACGAAACACGAATTAGAAATAGAGAAACATTGGGTGCAATCTTCCTCTGTGTACTTTGATGGACGAGTCTCTCAAAGTACACGTATTTATAGGCTTATTTCTATTACGTCCTGAAAATAGAAGTTACATGAGGGCCGTCGCTTTTAGAAGCGTCTTTTAGGAAAAACTACTTTATTTATAGAAGGCGTCGCTTTCTAAAGAGAACCACTACTTTACCAACAAGATAAACCTAAATATAACTATTCTAGAAGTCTTTGGTTTAGTCTTCGAATTTATTTATTTATGCACATCCCCGTGTATCCACGCCCTCATGCTTCTTCACCGAGCAGATCAAACACAACCACGTCAAAACCTTTTGGACATTTAAAACATTAAAAATCCATTTAACCTTCCATGATTCCATAAAATACAACACCCTTCCTCTCAGCGAGAGTACTCAACTCTATCTCTAGTACCGCCCCATATAACTTGTCCAATATAGGGCCAATCATGATCGTGCTCTATGTAGCTGGACCCATAGTATCTCCTGACTTATGAATGGGCACTATGGTGTGCTCAGTCCATGAGTCAAGGAACCCTTCAACCAATGCACGGTCCTCCGTAGATGAGGTGCTCTTCCTGTAAACCGAAATGGTCATGGGCCCTATCATGTTGTAGACGGGTAATAGCGAGTCCCACCATAGTGGGTGTGAAGAAGTCCATAGTGGGTGTGAAGAAGTCACATGTAGTAGGACATGAGCTCTGTGGTCTCGGAATGGGGGGTTGGTCTAGGATCTCGTATAGGCTCCGTGCATAGCTATGCCAAGTGCTCGGGTCTTGGATGGGTGTCTGTTGTCTCCTCTCTCTCAAATGTCGCCATGCCACTACAATGTCTCGACTCATGAGCAAATGGTAAATATCCCAGTATTGTCTCTCCTCCCAATCTAGCCGTTTGCGGAAAGTAAGGCTATGCATGCGATGTTGAGAGAGAAAGAAAGAAAGATTTTTTAACGTCTATTAGAGGCCAAAATCGGCCTATGAGACAAAACATATACATCAGTATGATCCAATCCACTGTGATCCCAAAAGGAAAATAAAGTGTGAGTACAAAAAACGCGTATAAAAGAAGTGGATAATAACTGGCATCAAGGGTGTGGGGTGCTATGGGTATGCACTCTATATGCTCAATGAGTGAGATACTAATATGATATGCATAGGGAGGGGAGGCTCGATGGTATCACAACCCTCTAGGTGCCTGGAGTGGGTGTAGAATATAATGCATCGGTGGGTAAGGCATCATGGCGATCCTCAAAATGCCCTGAAGGTCCAAATCGACAGGGGTGCGCTGTTGATGTCTTCGTATCTCCATGTCATGGCGTGCGTGAATCGCCTGAATCCTCTCTGATGTGGACGGGCTCTTCGGAGTGGGGGACTCGGTCGTCGACGCTGTCGTCTGAGCTCCTCTGCTCTGTGTAATGTGACACCCGGTATCGAGCTGGGTCAGAGAGAGAGAGAGAGAGAGAGAGAGAGAGAGAGAGAGAGAGAGAGAGAGAGAGAGAGAGAGAGAGAGAGAGAGAGAGAGAGAGAGAGAGAGAGAGAGAGAGAGAGAGAGAGAGAGAGAGAGAGAGAGAGAGATAAAGAAAGAAAGAAAGAAAGATATATTAACGTCCACGGGAGGCCGAAATCGACCTATGGGACCGATCAGGTACATCAAAACATTACATTCCACTTGGGGGGGAAGCCCTCAAGGGGCTATAATAAAAGGGAAAAATCAAAATAAAAGGGGGGGATGTGGCTTCCAAAGCACTCTTATGACTCATAAGAGTTTCAAAATTACATCAATATATATTACAAATGAGGGATATAGCTGTTTCTTCCTATGTGGTATGAGTATGGAAATCTCTGATAATAGCTTGACCGCCTCTGTATACTGCCCACTTTCCATTCTTCCTGGCTTCTCTGACTTTAGTTAACTCTGCTGGTCGATTTTTAAGTTGGAGTGGGGTGAGTTCATCTGCTATCCATACTTTAGTACCTTGTAGTGACTTTGCTTGCTTCATGACAGCTATCTTATCTGACATGTCATAATAGCTTACCCTTGCCTGAGTTCCTTTGGGTGTGATGAAGACCGGAGACCCTAGATTGATGAAGGGGACTACCTTGGTTAGTTGTGCTTCTAGTACTTCTGTTTCAAGGATGCAGTCATCTTTTAACTCGGGTGCGATGTCCTCTCTGTCCCATCCTAGGGGGAGGCCTCCAATCCCGATAACTTTCTTGTTCCCGTCCACCAATTCCTGCTCCTTTACCACAGCCATTACTTCTTTTGAAAAATGTGTAGAGTTGGATAGTTTTACCTCGGATAATTGTGTTGTCAAGTCGACTTTATTTGTTGATTCAGCTCCTGTTTGCTGGCTGTTTCCTTGTGTTTCATCAAGTTTTTGTTGCAATCTGGCTATTTGTTCATCTTTCTTACTAATTTCCTGCTTCATTGCTGCCATTTCTCCTTGGAGTTTCTTCAGTTCTTGGAGTAAGTAAGACTCCCATGCTGTTGGTTTGTTGACTGGGGTTGGTATAGAAAGCGGCTGGTGCAACAGGGCAGAGGCAAAGCTTTTCCTGCCTTCCATGTTGTTGCTGTACACAAGGGGGAGAGAGAGAGAGAGAGAGAGAGAGAGAGAGAGAGAGAGAGAGAGAGAGAGAGAGAGAGAGAGAGAGAGAGAGAGAGAGAGAGAGAGAGAGAGAGAGAGAGGCCGAACTCGGCCTATGAGACAAATCGATGTACATGGGTGTATCTTCTGTCAATCAGAGAAGAAAAAAGTGCTGAAAAAACTGGTAAATCTGATATAGATCTCCGTAGCGTGCATGTGGAGATACCCATGGAAGTGGGGGGTGTATGGGCTGCGAGATCTATGCTAATCTATATGCAAAAGGGTAGTACAACAAGCATGGAAATGCATCTGAAACGACTAACTAGCTCCATCCTATGCTAGTGGGCGGGTGTAAGATATGAGAGAGAGAGAGAGAGAGAGAGAGAGAGAGAGAGAGAGAGAGAGAGAGAGAGAGAGAGAGAGAGAGAGAGAGAGAGAGAGAGAGAGAGAGAGAGAGAGAGAGAGAGAGAGAGAGAGAGAGAGAGAGAGAGAGAGAGAGAGAGAGAGAGAGAGAGAGAGAGAGAGAGAGGGAGGGAGGGGGAGGGAGGGAGGGAGGGAGGGAAGGGGGGGGGGGGGGGAGGGGGGGGAGGGAGGGAGGGAGGGGGGGGGAGGGAGAGAGAGAGAGAGAGAGAGAGAGAGAGAGAGAGAGAGAGAGAGAGAGAGAGAGAGAGAGAGAGAGAGAGAGAGAGAGAGAGAGAGAGAGAGAGAGAGAGAGAGAGAGAGAGAGAGAGAGAGAGAGAGAGAGAGAGAGAGAGAGAGAGAGAGAGAGAGAGAGAGAGAGAGAGAGAGAGAGAGAGAGAGAGAGAGAGAGAGAGAGAGAGAGAGAAAGTCATATTAACGTCTTCTGGAGGCCAAACTTGGCCTATGAGACAAAAACCAAGTAAGAGAGAGAGAGAGAGAGAGAGAGAGAGAGAGAGAGAGAGAGAGAGAGAGAGAGAGAGAGAGAGAGAGAGAGAGAGAGAGAGAGAGAGAGAGAGAGAGAGAGAGAGAGAGAGAGAGAGAGAGAGAGAGAGAGAGAGAGAGAGAGAGAGAGAAAGAAAGAAAAGAAAGAAAGAAAGTCATATTAACGTCTTCTGGAGGCCAAACTTGGCCTATGAGACAAAAACCATGTACAAGTGTAGTAACCCTGTGTAGAAGATAAAATGAAATAAAAAGTATATCGCTACACAAAGCTATATAGGGCTGGAAAAGGCTGGGGAGATGTGGCTCTGACTCTGCAGATAGTGGCCACCTAATACATGGGGGGGGTCCAAAATGTGAGTAAAACGCCCTAGCTACTGGTGATGGGTGGAGGTGGGTGTAGTATGTGGTACATCGGTGGTCGTCTGAGTGCCTCCTGAAGGAAGACAACCCAGGGGGTGGTGGTACGCCTATGCTCCATCATGTGGTCGTAGGCAATCCTGATGCGTGAGATATCCTCCTGATATAGTCGTGGTCGACGATATCCGCCCATGCGTGGTCGGCGCTGTGCTCTCTGTGCTGCTGCCTGGTGGAGCGTGAGCCCTATAGATGGACCTCTCTGATGTAGCTCAACTCGCTGAAAGAACTGGGTAATGGTCTGCTGGGTACTCACCCGTGTCTGATGTATGGGCTGTAGTGACTGCTCTCGCCTCTCGTATGCTGCTGTGAGAAAGCGTCCCAAGCGTCTCTGGTCTCCCATAGTCATGCACAGCTGGAATGACTCCTCGATCTGGAACTGTGCTCGTAGGTCTATGTATGCTGGACATCTGATAACAAAATGCTCTTCACTCTCTACCTCTGTCTGGCATACTGGGCACCACCTCTCCTCACGGGGGACTCCCCTGGACCGACCCCTCTCAATCTCGAGCTGATGTGATGAAACCCGGAGCTGCCCAATGACGACTCGTGGGTGGTGGGGAAGGTAGGTCTGCATGTATCTCGGAATCTCGATGAAGCCCGTGCCCGATATATGTAGAAAATGCTCGCGGTAGTAGAGCATTTTCGGTGGCAATGTACCCCTAGGGCTCACCCATGTCCTCTGTATGTATGTATGCCATATCTCCTGACGAATGATCCTATTCCTCTCTTGATGAGAGAGCGAGTAGGTGGGTGCATGAGAGTCGTACTGTAGTGGTGGTAGCCTGTCTATGTCAAAGCCATGGTGGGCAAGCCAGTCTCGTGTCTGTGCATACCATGAGGAGGTGTCGCCTGCTAATGCCATATCACGTGATGCCTCGAAAGCACGATAAGCAATGCGCTCTGTATCCATGCCTCGAAGTCTGTGTAATAGGCATACCGTCTGGAATAGTGCCTCAACTAGCATCGGTGGTGACTTAAAAATTCATCTCGAATTCATCCTGGTGGCATACCTCAAGCTGAGGATTGCAGAAGAAGACAACTATATGCAGATGGTGGCATTCAAGACTTGATCTTGCGATGTCACATATTGGAGTCAGCTCTTCTATCCAAGAGACCAACTCCAAGAGAGAGAGAGAGAGAGAGAGAGAGAGAGAGAGAGAGAGAAAGAAAGAAAGTCATATTAACGTCTTCTGGAGGCCAAACTTGGCCTATGAGACAAAAACCATGTACAAGTGTAGTAACCCTGTGTAGAGGATGAAATGAAATAAAAGGTATATCGCGACACAAAGATATATATAAAGCTGGAAAAGGATGGGGAGATGTGGCTCTGACTCCGCAGATAGTGGCCACCTAATACATGGGGGACATGTGAGTAAAAGTGTGAGTAAAACACCCTAGCTACCGGTGAATGGGTGGAGGTGGGTGTAGTATGTGGTACATTGGGGGTGGTTTGAGTGCCTCCTGAAGGAAGACAACCCATGGAGTGGTGGTGCGCCTATGCTCCATCATGTGGTCGTAGGCTGTCCTGATGCATGAGATATCCTCCTGATATAGTTGTGGTCGATGATATGTGCCCCTGCGTGGTCGGCGTCGTGCTCTCTGTGCTGCTGCCTGGTGGAGCGTGAGCCCTATAGATGGACCTCTCTGATGTAGCTCAGCTCGCTGAAAAAACTCGGTAATGGTCTGCTGCGTACTCACCCGTGGCTGATGTGTGGGCTGGAGTGACCGATCTCGCCTCTCGTATGCTGCTGCGAGGAAGCGTCCCAAGCGTCGCTGGTCTCCCATACTCATGCATAACTGGAGTGTCTCCTCTATCTGGAAATGTGCTCGTAGGTCTACATATGCTGGGCATCTGATAACAAAATGCTCCTCACTCTCTACCTCTGTCTCGCATACTGGGCACCACCTCTCCTCACGGTGGACTCCCCTGGATCGACCCCTCTCAATCTCGAGCTGATGTGATGAAACCCGGAGCTGCCCAATGACGACTCGAAGCTGGTGGGGTAGATATGTCTGCATGTATCTCGGAATCTCGATGAAGCCCTCGTCGGATATATGTAGAAAATGCTCACGGTAATAGAGCACTTTCGGTGGCAATGTATCCCTAGGGCTCAACCATGTCCTCTGTATGTATGTATGCCATATCTCCAAACGAATGATCCTATTCCTCTCCTGATGAGAGAGCGAGTAGGTGGGTGCATGTGAGTCGTACTGTAGTGGTGGTAGCGTGTCTATGTCAAAGCCGTGGTGGGCCAGCCAGTCTCGTGTCTGCGCATACGATGAGGAGGTGTCGCCAGCTAATGCCATGTCCCGTGATGCCTGTAAAGCCCGATCAGCAATGCGCTCTGTATCCATGCTCTGGAGTCTGTGTAATAGGCATACTGTCTGGAATAGTGCCTCAACTAGCATCGGATAAGTCTGGAAATCATGAGGATCTGTGGCCTCTCTAATGCTGTCCATACTGATGTGGCTAATCCTGGTCCCCATATGGCTGCCCCATACATGAGCGCTGGTGTAACCAAAGTGTCGAAGAGCCACCCTTTTGTGCGGGGCTCCTGAAAATATGCGTGGTGGCATTGTCTCTCCATCAAGGCAAGTGCTGCATATCCACGTGTGGTGCGGTCACGGGCTGCCTGAGACATAGAGAAGACCCGTGATGCTGCTGTAAATGTCACTCCCAAGTAAACATATGATCCGACCACCTCAATGGGTCCACCTGTTGCCGTGAACAAACTATGTCTGCGTACCTGTGCTGATGTATGAAAGATCATGACCTTGGTTTTACCAAGGTTCACAGATAACCCTCTGTGTGCGCAAAAGTCATCTAGGCCATGTAGATGATGCTGTAGACCTTCTGCAGACTCTGAAACCAGTACAATATCATCAGCATATAAAAGAATATGGACAGTGGACCCGCGTACCTCAATGCCATCACCCCCCTGCTGCTCTATGTAGTCTAGTATCTCATCAATGTAGAGACCAAAGAGGGTGGGTGAAAGAGGGCATCCTTGCTTCACCCCGATAGTGCTAGCAAGTGGATGAGATAAGCCCCCCGGACATCTGACTCTGCCAGATACTCTCTCGTATAAGGCATAGATCCCCCATATCATCTCCTCTGGGGCTCCGATATCAAGTAGTCGTTTGAAGAGTCGTCCCCTGGGAACAGTGTCAAATGCTTTGCGGAAGTCCACAAAGTAGCAATATAATCTCCTCTTCCTCACCCTTGCCTGGTCGATCAGGCATCTCAGAGTGAAGATGTGGTCAATGGTAGAGTAATCTCGCCTGAAGCCTGCCTGTCGTAGAGCTCTGATACCCTTCCTCTCAGCGAGAGTACTCAACTCTGTCTCCAGTACCGCCCCATATAACTTGGCCAATATAGGGCCAATCATGATCGTCCGGTATGTAGCTGGATCCATAGTATCTCCTGACTTATGAATGGGCACTATGGTGTGCTCAGTCCATGAGTCTGGGAATCCTTCAACTAGTGCAGGGTTGAAGAGGTGGGCAATGAGCGGTGCAAGGGTCGTGCCTCCGTAGATGAGGTGCTCAGCCTGTAAACCGAAAAGGTCATGGGCCCTGCCATGCTGTAGACGGGCAATGGCGCGTCCCACCATAGTGGGTGTGAAGAAGTCAGATGTAGTAGGACGTGAGCTATGTGGTCTAGGAATGGGGGGTTGGTCTCGGATCTCGTATAGGCTCTGTGGATAGCTATGCCAAGTGCTCGGGTCTCGGATGGGTGTCTGCTATCTCCTCTCTCTCAAATGTCGCCATGCCACTGCACTGTCTCGACTCATGAGTAAATGATAAATATCCTAGTACTGTCTCTCTTCCCAATCACGCCGTTTGCGGCGAGTAAGGCTCTGCATGCGACGCTGTGCTTGTTTGCGTGTAATATCCCCTCTATGCTCTAAAATGCGTAGGTGCTTCCGTAGCTCGCGACAATCTTCATCATACCAGCGGTTCTGAGGCATGGAACCTCTGCGTGGAGGGTTTATATGTGTGCGGTGTGGGAAACTGGAGAGAGCTGAGTCGTGTAGGATGGTGGTGAACTGTGATGTAAGTGTGTCCAAGGGTGAGAGTGGATCGAGGGAGAGTAGGCGGGTGTGTAAATGGTGTGCATAAACGTGTGAGAGCTCATGTGTGAAGTGTATCGTGATGTGTGTCTCAGTGGGTGAGGGAGGGTCTAATGGAATAGGAGATGAGAGTGTGAATGTGATAAATGTATGGTCAGCACCAAGTGGGCGTGGTCCAATAGTAAGTGAGGTGATGAGTGAAGCTCCGGATGTGGTACCGAAAATGTAGTCGACCGTGCTCTCAGCTCCCCCGTGAGGGAAGCAAGTAAGTCCGCCCGAACCTGGCCAGCGATGCATCCCGTTATATATAACGAGCTGATGGCGGCTGCCTAGCTCAAGCAGATGTCTGCCATACCTTGTGGTGTCCTGACCCATATCTGTCGATACTCTACTGGTACTCATCTCCTCTGGGTCTCTGGTCCTCATGAGATGTGGGTGATCCATATCGTATGCATCGCACTGATGTGACTGAGTGCGTCCATTGAAGTCCCCCATAAGGAAGACTTCACCTAGTGTGCTATAATGTAGTATGTCATCTCAAAGTGCTGTGTATGGTGAGTCTCTGTCTCGGATCGGTCCCCCAAGATCCTGTCCTGCGTATCGAGATCCGCCTGGAGGGAAGTAGCATATAGCAATGTAAATCCAACTCCCCTGTGCTATCTCCATGCGGACCCACATGAATCGTGCCTCCTCATCTGTCCCTATAATATGGATCCGGCTCTGTATCTCGTGGTGGTCCTAAATGCAGATTCCCAATGAAAACCTGCAATACGAGGTAGACCTCTCTCTGGGCTCTCGTGGGTCTCTGTGATGCAAGCAAAGTCATGAGTTTCTAGGATCTCTTCCAATCGGTCTGGCCGTGTCCAAAGTGCTCCATTGCAGTTCCAGACTGCTCCTCTGAGTGGTGACTCCTGATATGGTGTTGCCTCATAGGCCACGTATCCCTATTTGATAGGGCGTCCGTCAATGAAGACTTTACCGTCCCGGTAGAAGGCCTTCTTTCCGTCTCGTCGGGCTTGAAGAATATCTGGCATACATGTCCGACGGTGCTCTATCTGCATTCTCGTGAGATCCTCGTCCATATATAAAGCTCCTCCAGGTAGTCCGCGTAGTACTGGTCGTCTTCGGAAGAAGGCGATACGTGTATCCTCAGAGCTCATACGAAGGATGAGTGCTCGTGGTCGGGACGTGTCTTTACCAACCCTCCATGCCTCGGTGAAAGGCATGCTCTCGTACCCCAAGCGTCGGCAGATGTCAGTGGCATCTGCATCCGGTGATGTGCCTTCTGAGAGCCCTGTAATCCGTACATGCAATCGGCGTGTGTGTCGAAGTTTTTCTTCCTCGAGTGTGTCCTGGACTCTAGAGAGCTCTTCTTTCCGTGCCTGTTCACTGACTTCTTTCTTGACCCTCTTGTGAACTACTTCTACCCATGTCTCTCGAGTGGACTCCACTTCTGATCTGATTTCCTTTTTGAGCTCTTCCTTGAGTTTTTCCACTTGAGAGATCTCTCCTTCCTCTTTAACCCTAGAGATCTTCATGTGAACAATCTCTTCTTGAAGGCGGTGGATTTCAGCCTTCAATTCGTCTCTCTCCTCTTTCATGTCTTTGATTTGATCTTCAAAAGCTTTAAACTTCTCAAAAGCTCTTCTCATTTCTTGATTTAGTGCTTTGTCTGCCTCCTTTTTTACATCTTTGATAGCTTTACTGATCATCTCTTCCACTTCTTTTTTCTCTAACCGTGCCATTCTCCTCTTCTGTTTATGTGTGCTTTTTAACTCAGATAAACTGTTGTCTTCTTAAAAATGCCCTAAGCAACTGTTGATGGTAAGTGTTTGTTTCGTGGCCATTTTGCACAGGTACGGAGGTGTCAAGCTAGGGTTTCTGGCAGCAAACCCTAACACTTTTGAGTCATGTCTCATGAGAAGAACAGAGAGAGAGAGAGAGAGAGAGAGAGAGAGAGAGAGAGAGAGAGAGAGAGAGAGAGAGAGAGAGAGAGAGAGAGAGAGAGAGAGAGAGAGAGAGAGAGGGAGGGAGGGAGGGAGGGAGGGAGAGAGAGAGAGAAAGAAAGAAAGAAAGTCATATTAACGTCTTCTGGAGGCCAAACTTTATGATCCAATCCACTATGATCCCAAAAGGAAAATAAAGGGTGAGTACAAAAACAGTGTATAAATCGAGTCGATAATAGCTAGCGTCAAGGCTGTGGGGTGCTATGGGTATGCACTTTATATGCTCAATAGGTGAGATACAAATATGATATGCATAGGGAGGAGAGGCTCGGTGGTGTCATAACGCTCTAAATGCTTGGAGTGGATGTAGGATATAATGCATCGGTGGGTAAGGCATTGTGGCGATCCTCAAAATGCTCTGCACGTCGAGATCGACAGGGGTGCGCTGCCAACGTCTCCGTATCTCCATGTCATGGCGTGCATGAATCGTCGGAATCTCTCTTTGGTGGGGCGGTCCACCCGGAGTGGGGGTCTCGCTTGTCGACGCTGTCGTCTAAGCTCCTCTAGCCTTTGTAATATGACACCCTGCATTGAGCTGGGTCCTCGGGTGGCCGTGGGTCTGAAAAAGTCTGTAATATGAGTATGAGGGGCCATGTGTATCTCCATTTGCTGCTGGAGAAGTGATGCACGGCGGCACTGGAGCTCTACTAGGAAACGACCTAGAGGGCGCTGGTCCTCCGTCTCCAATAAAGCCCTGATCTCTGTGGGCCCCCTAAAGAGTTGTGGGTAGTGGTCTCTGATGTCCTCATATGCCTGGCATGTGCATGTGTAGTGCTGCTTGTCTTCCACCTCCTCTCGGCATATCCTGCATAATCGCGTCCCTGGGGGTATATGTCGCTCGCCCAACCTCAATCTCGAGGGGGTGTGATGATACCTGAGCTGCCCAATGGCCACTCTCTCTGCTTGTGCCATGTATGTATCCATGTATCGTGGTCTTTGAATGAAACCATCCGCTGTCACAGTCACGAAGTGCTCTTTGTAGTGTTGCCTGTTTGTGGGAAGAGGCTCCCATGGTGCTATCCATGTCTCCCTGACGTGTATCTGTAGTAGGTCCCGAAGGATGATCCTGTTCCTCTCCGAACGAGAGAGGGTAATGTGGGGGGAAGAGAGGTCATACTGAAAAGGGGGGAGATCGGTAATGCTAATGCCATGGCCTGTCAACCATCGGTAGGTCTGTGCATACCATGTTCTCTCATGCCTTATCTCTTCCAAATGTCTAGAGCTCTCAAATGCAAGCTTGGCGAGTCGGCTGGTGGGGATTTCTCTAACTCTCAGAATAAAGGTGACCAACTGAAAGGGGGCCTCCACTAGCATCGGTGGTGTGCCAAGCTCAGCTCATATAATGTCATGTGGAACGGAGGGCTTGCTCCGGAGCAAGCATGACATCATGGTGACCTAGGGCCTCTCAATCCTCGTCCACATCGCCTCCGTGATCCTTGGTGCCCATACTGCCACTGCATACATCAATGCGGGTGTCACTAGAGTATCAAAGAGCCATCCCTTAGTCCGGGGCTTGTGAAAATGTGCCTGAAAGTAGTGTCTCTCCAATCTTGCAAGTGCTGCATAGCCTCGTGTCAATCTATATCTCACTGCCTGTACCATGGAGAATACCCTTATGCTGCCCGAGAAGGTGACACCTAAGTAGACGTAGGAGTCCACTACATCTATCTGTCCTCCTGCTGCCGGTGAAAGAGGCACGATGGCGCACTGTCCTGGAGGTATGAAAGATCATGACCTTGATCTTGCCAAGGTTCACTGTGAGTCCTCTCTCACTGCAGAAGGTATCGAGTGCCTGTAAATGTGACTGCAGTCCCTCCTGTGACTCTGAAAGCATGACAATGTCGTCAGCATATAATAGGATGTGTATTGGCATACCTCCGAGTTCTCCTCCTAGCCCTCCTTCTCGCTGTATATACTCCGTGATCTCGTCGATGTAGAGACTGAAGAGAGTGGGTGAGAGAGGGCAACCTTGTTTCACATCAATGGTGCTAACAAGGCTGTCTGATAGGATGCTCGGGCAGCGCACCCTGCCTGTGACTTGTGCATACAAAGCATGGAGGGCCCATAGCATGTTTGATGGTAGCTGTAACTCGTGAAGTCTCTGTAGTAGTCTCTCTCGAGGGACCATGTCGAAGGCTTTGCGAAAATCCACAAAGCAACAATATAGTCTCCGCTTCCTCGCCTTCACGCTCTCAATCAAGCAACAAAGAGAGAGAGAAAGAAAGACTTTTTAACGTCTATTAGAGGCCAAAATCGGCCTATGAGACAAAACATATACATCAGTATGATCCAATCCACTGTGATCCCAAAAGGAAAATTAAGTGTGAGTACTCCAAAGGGGTATAAAAGGAGTGGATAGTAACTGGCATTAAGGGTGTGGGGTGCTATGGGTATGCACTCTATATGCTCAATGGGTGAGATACAAATATGATATGCATAGGGAGGGGAGGCTTGATGGTATCACAACGCACTAAATGCCTAGAGTGGGTGTAGGATATAATGCATCGGTGGGTAAGGCATCATGGCGATCCTCAAAATGCTCTGAACGTCCAAATCGATAGGGGTGCGCTGTTGATGTCTCAGTATCTCCATGTCATGGCGTGCGTGAATCGCCTGAATCTCTCTCTGATGTGGACGGGCTCTCCGGAGTGGGTTCTCGGTCGTCGACACTGTCGTCTAAGCTCCTCTGCTCTGTGTAATGTGACACCCTGCATCGAGCTGGGTCCTCGAGTGGCTGTGGGTCTGAAAAAATCTGTAATATAAGTTTGAGGGGGGGGCCAGGTGTATCTCCATCTGCTGCTGGAGGAGTGATGCACGCCGGTGCTTGATCTCTACTAGGAAATAACTTAGAGGGCGGTGGTCCTCTGTCCCCAATAAAGCCCTGATCTCTCTGGGCCCCCTGAAGAGCTGTGGGTAGCGGTCTATGATGTCCTCATATGCCTGGCATCTACATGTGTAGTGCTCCTCGTCCTCCACCTCCTCTCTACATATCTTGCATAATCTCTCATCCCTCAGGGTATGTGTGGCTCGCCCAACCTCAATCTCGAGCTGGTGTGATGATACTCTGAGCTGCCTAATGGCCACTCTCTCAGCTCGTGCCATATATGTATCCATGTATCGTGGTCTCTGAATGAAGCTGTCACAGTCAGGAAGTGCTCTTTGTAGTGTTGCCTCTTTGTGGGAAGAGGCTCCTGTGGTGCTATCCATGTCTCCTGACGTGTATGTGTAGTAGGTCTTGACGGATGATCCTATTCCTCTCCGAACGAGAGAGGGTAATGTGGGGGGAAGAGAGGTCATACTGAAAAGGGGGGAGATCCATAATGCTCATGCCATGGTCTGCTAACCATCGGTAAGTCTGTGCATACCATACTCTATTATGCCCCGTCTCTGCCAAAGGTCTAGAGCTCTCAAATGCAAGTCATGTGAGTCGGCTCGTGGGGAGCTCTTTGACTCTTAGAATAAAGGTCACCAACTGGAAGAGGGCCTCCACTAGCATTGGTGGTGTGCCAAGCTCAGCTCGTACAATGTCATGTGGAACGGAGGGCTTGCTATGCAGCAAGCGTGAGATCATGGTGACCTGGGGCCTCTCAATCCGCGTCCACATCGCCTCTGTGATCCCTGGTGCCCATACTGTTGCTGCGTACATCAATGCGGGTGTCACTAGAGTGTCAAAGAGCCACCCCTTAGTCCGGGGCTCCTGAAAATGTGTCTGAAAGGTCTCTCCAATCCTGCAAGTGCCGCATAGCCTCGCGTCAATCTATCTCTCGCGGCCTGTGCCATGGAGAATACCGTTGTGCTACCCGAGAAGGTGACACCTAGGTAGATGTAGGAGTCCACTATCTTTATCTGTCCTCCAGTTGCCGTGAAAGAGGTGCGATGGCGTACTGTCCAGGAGGTATGGAAGATCATGACCTTGGTCTTGCGAAGGTTCACTGTGAGTCCTCTCTCCATGCAAAAGGTATCGAGCGCCTGTAAATGTGACTGCAACCCCTCCTGTGACTCTGAAAGAAGGACAATGTCATCAGCATATAATAGGATGTGTACTGGCGTACCTCCGAAGTCTCCTCCTCGCCCTCCTGCTCGCTGTATATACTCCATGATCTCGTCGATGTAGAGACGGAAGAGAGTGGGTGAGAGAGGGCAACATTGGTGCTAACAAGGCTGTTTGATAGACAGCCGGGGCAGCATACCCTGCCTGTGACTCGTGCATACAAAGCGTGGATGGCCCATAGCGTGTCTAATGGTGGCTGTAACTCTTGGAGCCTCCGTAGTAGTCTCTCTCGAGGGACCATGTCGAAGGCTTTGCGGAAGTCCACAAAGCAACAATATAGTCTCTGCTTCCTCGCCTTCGCGCTCTCAATCAAGCAACGAAGCCCGAAGATGTGGTCGATGGTGGAGAAAGTGTGGCGGAAGCCTGCCTGGCCGGGTACTCTGATCATAGCTGCCTCAGCGTGTGTTTCCTTGGTCCATCATATCGCCGGACTTATGGATAGGCGTAATGGTATGCATAGTCCATGAGTCGGGTCATCCCTCAACCAAAGCACGGTTGAAGAGATGGGCGATCAAGTGGGAAACTACATATGCTGCGTATTTAAAGTGCTCTCCCTGTAGCCCCATGGCCCCGTGTGGTCTGCTGAACGGCCATGCCTATGGATGGCCTGTCGTACCATGCCTGCCGTGAAGAGGGTGGAGATCACAGGACGCGGTGTGTAAGGAATCGGCAATGGTGGCTGTCTTGGGACGTCATATAACCTCTAGGCGTAGGTGTGCCAAGTCCGAGGATCTGCTATGGGTGTAGGTGGGCGTGGCTCATGTAGGGCCCTCCACACGGTGGCACAATCCCTACTCATGAGAAGGTGGATCAACTCTGCCTCCTGTCTCTCCTCGAAAGCTCACCGCTTCCGGCGTGTGAGGGCTCACATTTGTCGTCGTGCCTCCCTCTTTGTGATGGATCCCAAGATACTCTGTGCTTTGAGATGTCGGTATAGTCGCCTACACTCCTCATCGTACCATCTATGCTGGGGTGTATGCCCCAGCCTTGTCGAATGTGCGATGCTGTGGGCGGTGTATGGGAAGCTGAGAGTAGCAGATGTATGGAGGATCGAGGAGAAGTGAGCGGTGAGGGTGTCCAAGGAGGCAGAGGGATCAAGGGAGTAGATGCGCTCTCGAACATGGGAGCTATAGATATGTGCTAGCTCAGGTCTAAAGTGAATGGTGGTATGGGCTCGTGGCTCTATGGTGACGGGGTGGGATATGCATGGTGAGCCGCGAATGGATAGGGCAAGATATGGGTGATCAGCTCCAATCGGTAAGGGTGGGATAGTGAATGAGGTGATGAGATGGGTCGCCTCTGGGGGTCCAATAACATAGTCTACCACACTGCCCCGCTGTGGTGTCGTGGATGGGATGCAGGTGAGACCGCTCGAGGTGGGCCAGGTCCCCATCCCATTATATATAACGAGAGGGTGTGCTGCTCCCATCTAGAGTAGGTGTCGGCCGTATGAGGTGGGTGTGGCGGTGTCGGCTGAGGCTCTGAGTGTACGCATGTCCTCCATGGTACGAAGCATCTCAGGGTCGTCAAAGTCGTAGATATCACATTGGTGGCCCTGAGTGCGGGCATTGAAGTCTCCTACAAGGAAGACTTCGCCCATCCTGGTATACTCCATAATCGTGTCACTGAGGTAGTCATATGGCGATGTGGTGTCTGGTCCCCCCCCCCCCCTGATAGCTGCTCGGGGGAATGTGTGAAGTGCGAACCAATGGGTGCAATATAGTATACGGCGAAGTACACTGCTCTCTCCTCTGATAGCTGGAGGTGTATCCACATGAAACGTTCCTCTAGGTCTCTAGCTACCACTTGTACCTTGTGCTGTAGCGGCTGTCTGTAGAGCACGACTACTCCTCTTGATCCTCGTGTGGTGTGCTGTCTCATCTGGCGGCGGTGAGCTGACTCCCACATATAGCCCTCAATCCTCGGTAGGCTCCTCCCCGGGCTCTTGTGTGTCTGTGTCAAGAAGATCATGTCTCTGGCCTCCATCACCTCCTCTAGGCTCCCTGGATGTGTCCACAAAGATCCATTGCAGTTCCAGACTGCAATGTGCACCTCCTGCACTGCTGTCTCATAGGCCGCAAATCCCTAGTCAATGGGCCATCCATCAATGATGACCCGACCGTCTCTGTATAGGGCACGATGTCCCTCTCGTCTGGCCTGGAGGAGACGGGACATGCATGCCCGTCTTTGCTCTACATGCATCCGTGTGAGGTCGGCATCCAAATAGATGGGGGTGCCGGGTGTAGTGCGTAGTACCGCCCGTCGTCTTAGGAAGTCTCTCTTCCCGGCCTCATTTGAGAACTGAAGGATAAGTGCTTTGTTCCGTGTGGTGTCCGGTCGTGCTCTCCAGGCTCTCGTGAAAGGGAGAGGCTCATCCACACGGTATCCAAGTAATGTGCACAAGCGACACCCGTCCTGCTCTTGTGATCCGTCTGTCTCTGTGAGGCCGGAGACGCGAACGATGAGCTTGCGAGCGTGTCGCATCCGCTCCTCCTCAATGGTGGTATGCACTATGTGGATCTCCTCATGGTGGTTGTTCTTCTTGGCCTCCTGTTGAAGGTTCTTGTTTACAACCTCGATCCATCCATCTTTCTTAGTCTCAAGCTCCCTCTGCACCACCTCCATACACTCCTTCTTGATAGTCACCCGAATGTCCTCTAGCTGTGGGGCGATCTCCCCCTCCTCTCGCATGCTGTCCAGTTTCGTTTTCATATCAGTAAGCTCAGTGTGCAACTCCTCGCGGTCCCGTGAATGCTGCTTGCGGATAGCAAGAAGCTCTTCCCGAAGGGATTCGTTTGCCTTCTCCAAGGTTGCCACCTTGGCTTCGAGGGCGACAACTCTGCGGGTAACCCCGTTCAGTGCAGAATCTCCTTCTTTCTTGTGTTTTCCTATCAACTCTTGGAGGGCATGCTCTAAGGTGGCCTGTTCCTCCAGCTTGGGAGCCATGGGGGGGGGGGGGGGGGGGAAAGAAAGAAACAAAGAAAGAAAGTGTTTTTACGTCTATTAGGAGGCCGAACTCGGCCTATGAGAGAAATCAATGTACATGGGTGTATCTTTTGTCAACCGGAAAAGATAAAAGTGCTGAAAAAAAAAACTGGTAAGGCTGATATAGATCTCTGTAGTAGGCATGTAGAGATACCCATGAAAGTGGGAGGGGGGGATGGTGAATGGAGTGCTATATCTGTAGCCTATATGCAAAAGGGAAGTACAAGCATGATAATGCATCTGAACGACTAACTAGCTCCATCCTGTACTAGTGGGCGGGTGTAAGATGTGGTACATAGGTGGAGGTGGAGTCAAGGCCGCCCTGATGGCTGCAATGGGATCTGCCATCATCCGGGATCGTCTCTCCTCCATGGAGCGATGATCACGAGCCTGGATCTCTGCAATCTGGTGTCTGTGAAGTCTCGGGGCCCGATATCCTATAGCACGGGGTCATCTCCTAGCTCGAGAGGTCTGAGCGTGCTGAAGAGTCACCCCTCTCGATGTGTGCGCTAAGGTGGGGAGGGCTACTGCACGTCGTGGAATGAAGAAGTCAGTGAGCTGACTTTGTCTCCCTCTTGTCTGGGTAGCCATAGTAGGCTGGAGGAGAGAATCTCTATGACTCTGAATCTCTAGTAAGAATCGCCCGAGCTGTCGTTGATCTCTAGAGCCCATGTTTTCTCGGAGGGTGGGCTGCCCTGTAAACAGAGTCTCGTATCTGTCTCTAATGTCATCATATGCGCTACATCTGCAAACAAAGTGCTCCTCATCCTCGATCTCTACTATGCATATCCTGCACAGCCGCTCCTCTTTGGGAATGTCTGTGGCTCTGCCTATCTCAATCTCTAGTCAGTGTGATGAGACCCTCAACTGGCCAATGGCTACCCTCAAGCTATGAGGCATGTAGGTATCCATGTATTGTGGTCGTTGGATGAAACCATCCGCTAGTATGTCCAAGAACTGGTCTCGATAGTGCGATAGTCTCGATCCCATGTGTGGTGTGTGCCATGTCTGACTAATGTAGAGCTTCCAAAGGTCCTGTCTCAGCACAAGATTCCTCTCATGACGCGAGAGGTGGATGTGAGGTGAGTCTGGGTCATACTGAAAAGGCGGCAATCTATCCATATCCAGTCCATGACTCTC
This sequence comes from Ceratopteris richardii, assembly GCA_020310875.1. Classification (NCBI taxonomy): domain Eukaryota; kingdom Viridiplantae; phylum Streptophyta; class Polypodiopsida; order Polypodiales; family Pteridaceae; genus Ceratopteris; species Ceratopteris richardii. The sequence goes on from CM035407.1 coordinate 97,822,979, forward strand.
AAACCACGCTCTAACGTGAGTGTACCAAGCTCTCTCATATCCAGACTCTGATATCTGTATAGATGCCTCAAAAGCTCTGTGTGTGAGTCTTTCGGTAGGGAGCTCCCTCACCCTCTGAATAAAGGAGATAGTCTGGAATAGTGCATCTACCACCATGGGTGGTGCAGCTAGCTCTGTCCTGATGATGTCATGTGGCACTGACTGTTTCCCGCGAAATAGTCGTGAGATCATACGTACTTGTGGCCGCTCGATCGCACTCCACTGGGTGCCTGTGAGGCCAGGTGCCCAAACTGTCGCAGCATACATTATAGCTGGTCTGACTAGTGTGTCAAATAGCCACTCCTTTGTGCGGGGCTCCTGGAAGTGTGCCTGGTGACATCTTCGCTCTAACATGGCTAAGGCTGCATATTCTCGTGTGAGTCTATCGGTGGCTGCCTGTCTCATGCTGAAGGGTCCAGGCAAGCTCGTGAATGTGACTCCGAGGTAGACATAGGAAGTGACCATCTCAATCTGTCCACTGCCAACTGTGAATTCTGCTCCATTCCTCACCATGGGGGAGGTGTGGAAGATCATGATCTTGGTCTTGCCAAGGTTTACTGTCAAGCCTCTCTGTGTACAAAACTCATGGAGTGCATCTAGGTGGCGCTGTAATCCCTTTGGTGACTCTGAAATCAATACAATGTCATCTGCATATAATAAAATGTGAACCTGTGTACCTGCGAGGTCTGCACCCTCCCCTCCAGCTCGGAGAATGTAGTCCTCAATCTCGTCGATGTAGAGCCCGAATAGAGTGGGAGAGAGTGGGCAGCCTTGCTTAACACCCACTGTGCTAGCAATGGCCTTTGAGAGTCCCCCCGGGCATCGAACCCTCCCACTCACCTTCTCATAGAGTGTGTAGATGGCCCAAATCATCTCTGATGGTATACCCAAGCTATGAAGTCTCCGAAAAAGCTTCTCCTGTGGCACAGTATCGAAGGCTTTGTGGAAATCCACAAAGCAGCAATATAATCTCTTCTTTCGAATCTTTGCCCCGTCAATGAGGCAACGCAGAATGAAGATGTGATCAATAGTGGAGAAAGCCCGTCGGAACCCTGCCTGACCACGTGCTCGTAGCCCTCCCATCTCAGCATATGAGCTGAGCTCTGTCTCGAGAACCGTCCCATAAAGCTTGGCCATGGTGTGACCAATCATGACAGTCCTGTAGTTCCCTGGGTCCAAGGTATCCTCAGATTTGTGAATGGGTACAATGGTGTTCCTCGTCCACTCCTGTGGGAAGCCTTCCCCTATAGCCCGATTGAAGACATGTGCAATCAATGGAGCTATAGTGGAGGCAGTATATATGAGGGGGGGGGGGGGGGAGAGAGAGAGAGAGAGAGAGAGAGAGAGAGAGAGAGAGAGAGAGAGAGAGAGAGAGAGAGAGAGAGAGAGAGAGAGAGAGAGAGAGAGAGAGAGAGAGAGAGAGAGAGAGAGAGAGAGAGAGAGAGAGAGAGAGAGAGAGAGAGAGAGAGAGAGAGAGAGAGAGAGAGAGAAAAGAAAGTGTTTTTACGTCTATTAGGAGGCCGAACTCGGCCTATGAGACAAATCGATGTACATGGGTGTATCTTCTGTCAATCAGAAAAGATAAAAGTGCTGAAAAGAAACTGGTTAAGCTGATATAGATCTCCGTAGTATGCATGTGGGGATACCCATGAAAATGGTGGGGGGTGTATGGAGTGCGATATCTATGATAGTCTATATGCAAAAGGGTAGTACAACAACCATGAGAATGCATCTAAGACGACTACTAGCTCCATCCTGTGCTAGTGGGTGGGTGTAATATGTGATACATAGGTGGAGGTGGAGTCAGGGCCACCCTGATGGCTGCAACGGGATCGGCCATCATCTGGGATCGTCTCTCCTCCATGGTGCGATGGTCACAAGCCTGGATCTCTGCAATCTTGTGTCGGTGAAGTCTCGGGGCCCGATATCCTATAGCACGGGGTTGTCTCCTAGCTCGAGATATCTGAGCTTGCTGAAGAGTCACCCCGCTCGGTGTGTGGGCTGAGGGGGGGAGGGCTGCAGCACGTCGTGGAATAAAGAAGTCAGTGAGCTGACTCTGTCTCCCTCCTGTATGGAGTGCTACAGTAGGCTGGAGTAGGGAATCTCTGTGACTCTGTATCTCTAGTAAGAATCGCCCGAGCTGTCGCTGGTCTCTAGAGTCCATGATCTCTCGGAGGGTGGGCTGCCCTGCAAACAGAGTCTCGTATCTGCCTCTGATGCCATCATATGCGCTACATCTGCATACAAAGTGCTCCTCATCCTCCATCTCTACTCTGCATACTCTGCATATCCGCTCCTCTCTGGGAATGTCTGCGGCTCTGCCCGTCTCAATCTCGAGTCGGTGTGATGAGACTCTCAGCTGGCCAATCGCTACCCTCGAGCTATGAGGCATGTGAGTATCCATGTAGCGTGGTCGCTGGATGAAACCGTCAGCTAGTATGTCTATGAACTGGTCTCGATAGTGCGATAGTCTCGATCCCATGTGTGGTGTGTGCCATGTCTGACTAATGTAGAGCTGCCAGAGATCCTGTCTGAGCACAACATTTCTCTCACGACGAGAGAGGTGGATGTGAGGTGAGTCTGGGTCATACTGAAAAGGCGGCAATCTGTCCATATCAAGTCCATGACTATCAAACCAGACTCTAACCTGAGTGTACCAAGCTCTCTCATATCTTGGCTCTGATATCTGTATAGATGCCTCAAGAGCTCTGTGTGTGAGTCTATCTGTAGGGAGGTCCCTAATCCTCTGAATAAAGCAGATAGTCTGGAATAGTGCCTCTACTGCCATGGGTGGTGCAGCTAGCTCTGCCCTGATGATGTCATGTGGCACCGACTGTTTCCCACGAAATAATCGCGAGATCATACGTACCTGTGGCCTCTCGATCGCACTCCACTGGGTGACTGTGAGACCTGGGGCCCAAACTGTCGCAGCATACATCATAGCTGGTCTGACCAGTGTGTCAAATAGCCAGCCCTTCGTGCGGGGCTCCTAGAAGTGTGCTTGGTGACATCTCCGCTCTAACATGGCTAAAGCTGCATATCCGCGTGTGAGTCTATCGGTGGCTGCCTGTCTCATGCTGAAGGGGCCAGGCAAGCTCGTGAATGTGACTCCGAGATAGACATAGGTGACCACCTCAATCTGTCCACCACCAGCTCTGAATCCTGCTCCATTCCTCACCATGGGGGAGGTGTGGAAGATCAACGTCCACCAAAAGGCCAAACTTGGCCTATGACACAAAACCATGTACAACTGTGGTCATCTCTATGTATCAATGAAAAGAAAAGTACTTTGTACAAGAAAGAACTATGTAGGCTTTAAACAACAAGATGATGGTGTACCTAGCAATGATGGATTAGTGGAGATAAAGTAGTGCGTGGGGGGAGCGTGGCTCTGACTCCGAAGATAATGGCCACCTACTACATGGGGACATATGTGGGAGTGAATATGTATACCCTAAGTTCTAATTGGTACATATGGGTGCTGCTGCCTGCTCGAGTGTGAGTCCTAGGCCTTTGGGAGGCTGGTCTCTCTCATGGGGCTCAAGTCGCGGAAAGAACTCAGTAAAAGTTTGCTGGGTACCCGTCTGTGCCTGATGTGTGCTGAAGCATCTGCCCTCGTCTCTCATATGCTTCCGTGATATAGAGACCCACCCTCCATTGGTCTCCTATGGTCATGCACAACTTGAGTAACTCCTCAATCTGGAACTATGCTCGTAGGTCTAAGTATGCCGGGCATCTCGTAATCAAGTGCTCCTCACTCTCTATCTCTATGTGGCAAACTGGGCACCACCTCTCCTCTCCGGGGACTCCTCTGGCCCGACCTCTCTCGATCTCGAGCTGATGTGATGAAACTCGATGCTGGCCAATGATGACACGGAGGTGGTGTGGTAGGTATGTCTCCATGTAACTTGGGGTCTGAATGAAGCCTTGATCTTAGATATCTAGGAAATGCTTCCGATAGTAGAGCATTTGTAGAATGAATTTTTTGAAGAACAGAGTAAAGGATGGGCCAAATAACCAAATCGGGCGCCAAGACGTCCAAAACTGGAGTTGGGCACCAAGACGTTCAAAAATTGGAGTTGGGCACCAAGACGTCCAAAACTGAAGTTGGGCGCCAAGACGTCCAAAATCTGGAGTTGGTCGCCAAGATGTCCAAAAACTCGAGTTTGGCACCAACACCTCCATAAACTGGAGTTGGGCACTAAGATGACCAGATGGTAGAGTTCGGCACACGGCACCAGAGTGTCCAAGGAGGCTAACATGCCAGTTTTGTGGAAAGGGTGGCCATGAGGCCAAGGATTGTTATTTTTTGAAGGGTCTTGGGAAGCAGGCTATGATGCCAGGACAACCACCAGCAGCTCAATGGGTAGGGGTGGCTCAGTCCTCCTTGTTAGGGCAACCACCCTTACCATCCACTACAACACCTTCTGTAACAACGTTTTACACCAATCAAGGACATCAACGACAAGAAGGTAGGCCATGCCAGAACCGACCACCTAGGCCTATAATGTGTTACAGATGTGGGGAGTATGGCCATTTCCAAAGTAAATGTTCCCTTTTCGAAGATGCCCCATCATACAAAAACTGTCCTGAAACAAGGGATCATTATACGAAGGATTGCCCAAAGTCAATGCCGTCCACAAGTACACAAGGTAACTCTTGCCCCCTACATATGATCACAATAACTAATGATGAGGACCATGTAGACTCTCCAAGTGCTTGAGTAGTCTAGCTTGAGGAACTTTCCGGAGTAATGACTAGGGCACAAAAGCAGAAGGCACCTTTGAAGGATGCTGCAAAGGAAGCAACAAATCTAGCTTGTTCAACAAAGGACAAGGGAAAAAAGACCATGGAGCATGAACCTTCTGAGGGACAAAGCTTATGTAGTATCTAAGCAGGACCTAAGGCACTTTCAAAATGGAGCTACTTCAAGGAACAATCAAGAAGGCTTTCTCACTGCAGTTCAAGTCTTGCAGAACACCTACCAACAGGTATCTTTATATAACTTGTTAGCTATGAGTCCTGGATTCAGAGGAGAAGTAATGGCTGCCATAAATGGGTTAGACCCTGGCACCATATTAAGTGGCGGGCAAGGCTTCACTTCTCTAATTTCTCAACAAATACCTATACCCTCGACTTATAGCTCGGAACCATCTAGGATGGCACCTCTTACTGATTACAAGAGCCCTAGATTAATCGTAAGTATCAAGGGAACTCCCTTGGTAGGAGTTATAGTTGATGGGGGATCTGGTATTAATTTGATGCTTGAGTACACAATGACATTGCTAAATTTGAAACCAACTAAGGCTGCTCATTTTACAGTATCATTGGAAGACCAAAGCAAGGTAAGCCCACTAGGCATAGTGGAAAAGGTTGAAGTCGTCATCCATAAGCTAAAATTTGTGTTGGATTTTGTGGTAATAACACTCCCAAAGGTGAAGGGAGGATTTCCTCTTTTGATAGGAAGGCCATGGCTATGCCACAGTAAAGCGGTACATGACTGGGGTAGTGACACCTTATGGGTGGCGGGACCAGACAAGGTAATGAGACAGCTTGAGACGGAAGGAGGAACGGATGAAGCCCTAGGTACTTCTCAAGTTGTTCTCCATCCAGAGCAACCTACAGAGGAAAGCAAAAAAGATAATAGTGAAATGAAGAAATATCAGGACAAGAAAGGGCACCTTCACCTCCCTGGGCGTCTCCACCTCCTAATTCAAGTTGGGCGTCTAGACCTCTTAGTCCAAATTGGGCGCCTCCTCCACCTCCAAGCACCTGGGCGACTCCACCTCCTAGTCCGAGCTGGGCGCCTCCGCCTCCAAGCAGAGGGCCACTCTAGAGGCTTGGGCTCCATACTTTGCTCAAGGGCCTCCACACTGGGCACCTGAATGGGCAGCTTATCCTCCATCTTGGGCTACCCCTACAATTGGTTGAGCGGCCCAATGGGCATTCGGGAAGCCTCACACAGGGCCAACTAAAACAAAATCACCTGACATTAAGGAAGAAGTTGATATAGGAGAAGAATTATCTAATGAAGATCTAGGCGACATCATGGATTGGATTGAGGAGACTAATAATGTTTCATGCTTTACAATATCAATCAAGGATAAAGAAGAAGAAGAACCTACTATGAAGTTTGTGGTATTAGGAGAACCAGCTAAAGATTCCCGAAAGGATAAAGTCTTGAAAGGAGTTGAAAGAAGGAAAGGGATTGAAGGGAGCCAAACAGAAGGAGAAGTAGTAGAAAGCATTTTCCCAGTGGTGGAAGTTTCAGTGGGATGGACGCAGGAAAAGACCCAGGAAATCACCATCAATGATAATCCAGCATTCTCCAGGGAAATGTTGCTTAAGGATGAGGAAGAGGCAACTCCAAAGCTAGTTAAGGAAGTCAACTTAGGACGAAAAGAAAATCCATAAAATCTTCTATTGGCAAGTTGGTTGTGGGACCACCCTCTTCTTCTCACAGAGGTAATAACATTCATGAATAATTTTAAAGATGTATTTGTATGGAGTTAAGCTTCCATGACCTATAAATGCTAAAGAGGTCTAGATCTTCTTGGGGCACACAAGATATCACCGAAAGTTCATACGCATGTTATTACCTCTTCTCACAGAGGTAATAACATTCATGAATAATTTTAAAGATGTATTTGTATGGAGTTAAGCTTCCATGACCTATAAATGCTAAAGAGGTCTAGATCTTCTTGGGGCACACAAGATATCACCGAAAGTTCATACGCATGTATGCAGAGGCAGCACGACCACTTTCACGACTTACCAATAAAAGTTTTCCCTTTCAATGGTTTGAAGAAGAAGAATCTACATTCACTTATCTAAAACAAAGGTTGGCATCTACACCTATACTCATCTCACCAGATTGGTCTAAGACATTTCACATGCATGTAGATGCAAGCTTGTATGCACTAGGAGCTATACTGACTCAACCAAGCAAAGCACACAAATTAGACCAGCCCATTCATTACGCGAGTAGGCTCCTCTCAAAAGCCGAGAAGAACTATAGCACTACAGAAAGGGAAGCATTGCCTATTGTATTTGCCCTCAAGAAATTCAGGCACTATTTACTAGGCACTACATTCACAGTGATTACTGATCATCAAGCTTTGAAATATTTGTTGAATAAGCCACAAGTCGCAGGAAGAGTATGGAGATGGTCGCTTCTCTTCCAAGAATTCGACTTCGAAATTGTACAGAGAAGTGGTAGGCAACATGTCATTGCGGACCACCTCTCTCGCAACCCAAGCAACAAAGGGAGTAGAAGATGATTTCCCAGACAGCCAAATTTACAAGGTAAATGTAGCACCTATTTGGTATGATGATTGGACTCCGCTCCTAGGAAAGGGTCAATTTCGTATTGGTTCTACTCCATTGGAAAGGCGTAGACTCCTCCTGAAAAGTAAGAATTTCATAATGGCAAAAGACACCCTCTATAAAGTTGGCCCTGATGGGATGTACAAAAAGTGTCTTCAACCACATGAAACTGAAACTGTTCTTCAATTGGCACATGAGGGTAAGTCTAGTGGTCATTTTCCTAGACATATCACTACACTGAGGATACTCCAAAGTGGCCTATGGTGGCCATATCTCTTCAGAGATGCCACTAAATTTGCCAAGGCATGTGATGTTTGTCAACGATGTGCGCCCAAACCGACACGACAAAGGAACCAACCACTTAATATCTCTGTAGCTTGGCAACCCTTTGAGCATTGGGGAATAGACTTTGTCGACCCAATTTTTCCAGTAGCATGAGATTCCGGTGCAAAATATCTTCTAGTGGCCACGCATTATGCCACTAAGTGGGTTGAAGTAATAGCCAATAAGGAATGTACTGCTGAAACAGTAGCCACCTTCTTGTATGATTACATCTTTTGCAGGTATGGATGTCCAATAGAGGTAACAACATACCAAGGATCCCATTTTGTCAATAAGGTACTAACTTTGATTTTTGAAAAGTATCAAATATTCCATAAGAAGTCCTGTGCATACTACCCAAGGGCAAATGGTCAGGCAGAGACCACAAATAAGGTTCACATGCTCTTACTGAGAAAAACATGCTTACAGTTTCCTAATACATGGGGCCATGCATATCTTGGAACATTGTGGGCCTACAGAACTTCATTCAAAGCCACAACCGGACACACTCCATTTGAGCTAGTCTATGGAATACAAGCAATTGCTCCTTTTGAGTCCTTGCATGGCTCCAACCGTGTGGGAACCGCTCTAATTCCTAGGTTCATTGCCGCACTCTCAGCCAACATTGTGAGGCTACAACTTCTTGAAGAAAAAAGAAAGATAGGCAATGAGACTCTAGTGGAAGTACACGAAAGAAGAAAACAGGATCATGATGCAAACCTCTGGAAATCAAAGATCAAGGAAGGAAGCTTAGTTTTGTTGTACCACCCACGACTCTTTGAGAAGAAAGCGAAGAAGAAGTTGATGCCGAGATGGAACGGACCTTTTAGGGTCATACGCACACTTCCAAAAGGTGCAGTCCACATTGACGGACACAGTACTGCCCTTAGTCAACGAATCTAAGCTAAAACCCTATGTGGAATGATAGGGAAGCAGGAACTTGCCCTTGTATATAATGTATATACCTCTTATGTTGTTTCCTAATAGCTTATGTCCTTTCCTTATTTAGCTATTGGATTTTTTCTCAACTATCTTCTTTAGGTGTACATCTATCTACTTCCCTTTCCAACCACTTCCATACTACTACCACCACTACCATTTTCCTCTTGCTACTCACAGGCATTATGCTACTAATTTCTTCTATCTCCTATCACATAAGGATTCTCCTCCCTTATCCTTCCGATGCCACCTATCTAGGCAAAGACTGGAAAAAGATCATCTCATACCACTTCCAAGGCGACCTCTCCTCCACTTTCATCATGGCAATTCTTTGGGCGACTCTACCTCCTCCTCCCTCTCAAGCTAACCAACCAACATGGGCGACCTCTCCTCCAGTTTCATCATGGCAATTCTTTGGGCGACCCTACCTCCTCATCCCTCGCAAGCTAGCTGACCAACATGGGCAACCTCTCCTCCACCTTCATCATGGCAATTCTTTGGGCGACCTTACTCTTCCCTCTCAAGCTAGGTAACCAACATGGGCGACCTCTCCTCCACCTTCATCATGGCAATTCTTTGGGCGACCCTACCTCCTCCCTCTCAAGCTAGCATGGGCAATTGGGTGACCTCTCCTCCACTTCTACTTTGGCCATTCTTTGGGCCACCTCCCCTCCTCCCTCTAATGTGACTTGGGCCACCTCCCCTCTTCCTCCCTCTAATGTGACTTGGGCCACCTCCCCTCCTCCCTCTAATGTGACTTGGGCCACCTCCCCTCCTCCCTCTAATGCGACTTGGGCCACCTCCCCTCCTCCTCCCTCTAATGTGACTTGGGCCACCTCCCCTCCTCCCTCTAATGCGACTTGGGCCACCTCCCCTCCTCCTCCCTCTAATGTGACTTGGGCCACCTCCCCTCCTCCTCCCCTCTAATGTGACTTGGGCCACCTCCCCTCCTCCCTCTAATGTGACTTGGGCCACCTCCCCTCCTCCTCCCTCTAATTTGACTAGGCCACCTCCCCTCCTCCTCCCTCTAATATGACTTGGGCCACCTCCCCTCCTCTCCCCTCCAAATGACTTAAGGCCACCTCCCCTCCTTCTCCCTAAGTGTCCACTAAGGCCACCTCCCCTTCTCCTCCCTCTAGCCTCCCTAAAATCTCAATGGCAACCCCTCTTTCCTCACTTCTAGCATTGGCGACCCTAACCTCTCCAACTTCCCCAACTTCTTACTTTGCCTTAAGTGTCCGACCACTCCACCCTTCCTCATCTAGGCAACTTCTCCACCTCCCCACCCCATTAATCCTCAAATTAAGCCCCTCATCATCAATTGGGCGAATACCCAATCTACATCTATCTCCTCTCATCCACCACTCTATACTTTCCCTCCAGGACCTCCTACCACCCTCCATGGGTGACCTTTCTACCTCTATTCATCATTGATACTCCACTTCACCTTCCCCCAAGGGCAAACCCTCCACTTTCCCCCACATCTCCTCATCTTCAATGAACTACATCTCACTCTCCCCTCCCTCTCCCGCAATCACCCCTCCACTCCTGCACTCATACACTTTGGGCGACCACTCCTCCAAGTTGCTTAACTTGGGCGACCACCCCTCCACTCCTCCCCTCATACACTTTGGGCGACCACTCCTCCAAGTTGCTTAACTTGGGCGACCACCCCTCCACTCCTCCACTCATATACCTTGGGCGACCACTCCTCCAAATTTGCCTAACTAGGGCGACCCCTCCTCCAATTTGCCACTAACTTGGGCGACCACCCCTCCACTCCTCCCCTCATACACCATGGGTGACCACTCCTCCAAATTTGCCTAACTAGGGAGACCCCTCCTCCAATTTGCCACTAACTTGGGCGAACACCCCTCCACTCCTCCCCTCATACACCATGGGTGACCTCTCCTCCAATTTGCCACTAACTTGGGCAACCACTCCTCCAAATTTGCCTAACTAGGGTGACCCCTCCTCCATGGGCCACCTATCTCCTCCTCCTCCTAATTCTAAGCACTGGCGACCTCCCCTTCCCCTCCTACTTTATGGTATCATATCCACAAATTTGACAATTCGGTAAATGACTGAATAACAGATAAAGCCCTGTAAAATCATAAAGTTTTATGTTTGATAGCAGCGAGGAATATCATCAGGATCAAATAAAGACAAGAGAGCTCTTCACATCAAGAATCAATACGCAAACCTTAGATCTTCAAGCCAAGGCCAGAGGTGAGGCGACCTCCCCTCCTCCTCCTGGAATATGACTAAGGCGACCTCCCAACGGGTCAAGTCTATATTTAGACGTCAAACAGCCTTTTTAGACGACCTCTAATTTTGATGGCTGTCATCCCTCCACGCCAGCTCCATGCTCCTATAAACTTGACCCTATCTCCTCGTAATTCACAATCGTTAGCCGCTAAACAACCTCAGCGCAGCCTCCTCAGACCCTCAGCGCAATACAAGTGAGAACTCTTCAGCCAACGACTAACCATTCCTCAGTCACCCCTTTGACCTCAGATCCACGCGAGCTCCATGCTCCTATAAACTTGACCCTATCTCCTCGTAATTCACAATCCTCAGCTGCTAAACAACCTCAGTGCAGGCTCCTCAGACCCTCAGCGCAATACAAGTGAGAACTCTTCAACTGATGACTAACCATTCCTCAGTCACCCCTTTGACCTCAGAGGCGCTTGCTTTCAGTGCAACAATTCTCATCTCAATGGTGCAGACGACCACTAATTACACAGGAACGGCATAAGATTGCTTCCTGAGATATTCAGAGCATCACTCTTCAATTGTTCCAGAGACGATCATTAATTACACATATTTTTCCAGATAACAATTCTCCTATTTGCTATTCATCTCTGAAAGTGACCTGCTCTTCTCTTGAAGACGACCTACCCCTGAAGGCTACACAGCTCCTCGCTGGAATAGACCTGTCGCTCTGAAAGTTGATTCTACCAGAGGCTTGACCAATCTGCTCCAGATAGCTTATGGCTTGTTTGGTCGAACCACACGCTTATCACATCATGCTGTTATCAAGGTCTATTACCGAGATCTGCCATCGAACCTGCTAAGGTTGTAACTCGATATATATCTGCACATTATTCACCACTCAAACACAAGGATTATAGTTCTCATCGCATTATCTTCAGTAGAAATTGAAGAAACATTTTCAGAATTCAAAACAGACACAAAGAGTGCATCTGGCCAATCTAGTTCCAATGACGACTCTAGTGATTCACTGTACGTTGTTTCTGATGAAAATCCTTTCGAATCAGAGTCACTAGAAGATGAGGATCAACATAATGAGCGTGCCTCTACAGCAGACACTCATTCAACCACTCAGATTAGGGACAGTGGAGCGCCACCAACAAATGTGGCTAATGTGGCTAGGACAACAGAGATCATCATCTCCATTCCAGGGGAAATTTCTCTAAAGTTGGATTTAAGCGTTTCCGGTAAGCTTCAAAACTCATTCACTTTAGAGGAATTGAACAATATGGGGTTAATCACAGTAGCAAAAGCCAAGCTCCCCTCCCTAAGTGACCCTCATAATTGCGGTATGGAGATCTTAACACTCTTTAAGTCATTTCCATCACTTTGTGGAGGAAGGATCACTAAGGAGAAGTTAGCAATTATGTTGGGTAGCAAGGGATTCCAGAAACAAAGAAGGCAGGCAGTTATGCCGAGTTGCTAGTTCTCGATATATTACAGGCATGTGCAACCAGTTTTTCAACACCACACTGTAGTCAGGTAATGATGAAGCGGCTACTCTTATTTAAAGCGTTCTTCCTCCTCAAAGATAATTTGCACTTCACGGACATCAAGATATGTGAACCCCTTCTCTGATTCGTCAATGCCAAACCCTATCCATATTATAAAACTCTTCTGCAGACACTTGTTGAACGGAAAAAACGATATGGGTAGCAGGTAGGCAAGAAGGCTCTTACCTTCAAAGTGGTAGGAGGTCACATTATGCTCTACATTGCCAGGTATTTTTCAGCCCTACATTCGAGAGATATGTCGGGTCCGGCATCCTCTAAACAACCTAGTGCAACGCATCCTCGAAAGAAACGAAGAGTGAAGATACAAAGGGATTCCAGGGAGCTCCTCGATACTCTTCCAATCGACCAGCAAGGATATGCTGGAACATCAAAAAAGGTACGCACATCAGCTAATACCCCCTTTCCACCTATCAAACTCGTACTTCTTCTAAGAAAGCTTCTCCCGCCGTTCCATCTTCCACATACCTCAGCCTACTGTAGTGTCACTCCTCGCTGGAATCAGGTGGGGAGGGGACTCTAGACCTCTGGAAAAAATCAGTGAGCTGTAGCTGTCTCCTCTCCACCTGTGTAGCTATGTGTCTCAGTGGTCAGAGTGCATCTCTATGGCTCTGAATCTCTATCAAGAAATGTCCTAATTGTCTCTGATCTCGGGAGTCCATAATCTCTCGTAGGGTGGGCTGCCCTCTGAACAAAGTCTCATATCTGTCCCTAATCTGAGTGTATGCTGTGCATCGACATACGAAATGCTCCTCACTCTCCACTTCCTCTGTACATAGTTTGTAGATCCGCTTTGCTCTCGGGACCCCACTGTGTCTCCCACTCTCGATATCTAGTCTGTGTGATGCGACCCTGAGTTGTCCAATCGCTACTCGTGAACTCTGTGGCATATAGATGTCCATATAGCGTTGTCTTTTTATGAACCCATATGACATAATGGTGAGAAACTGATCCCTGTAGTCTGACATCCTCCCCTCTAAACTGGGTGAGCTCCATACTCTCTTGATGTAGAGCCTCCATAAGTCGTGTCTGATCACCAGATTCCTCTCGTTGCGAGAGAGCTGATAGTAAGGTGAGTCTGAATCATATCGTGGCAAACTCTCCATATCGAGCCCATATGTGGCGAACCAAGCTGTGACTTGTGAGTACCAGGCTCTATCATGTCCACTCTGAGATAACTGTATAGTTGCCTCAAAAGCTCTACGAGTGAGTCTGTCGCGTGGTAACTCCCTCACCCTTTGTATGAAACTCACTGTCTGGAATAGTACCTCGAGGACCATGGGTGGTGCCGAGAGCTCTTCTCGGATGATGTCATGTGATATGGTCTGCTTGCTACGCAACAAGCGTGAGATCATACATACTTAGGGCCTCTCAATCTGTGCCCATTGATCGACCGTCAAGCTTGGTGCCCATACTATCGCTGAATACATCAAGGTGGGGGTGACTAGTGTGTCGAAAAGCCACCCCTGCGTGCGGGGTTCCTAGAAGTGTGCCTGGTGACACCTCTGCTCTAGCATGGCGAGGGCTTCATACCCTCGGGTGAGTCTGTCAATAGCTGCCTGCCTCATGGTGAAAGGTCCTGGTAGATTGGTGAAGGTAACTCCCAAGTAGACATATGAAGTAACCACCTCGATGTGCCCTCCTATAGTGAAGATGGCTGCACTGCTCACTGCATTGGATGTGTGAAAGATCATGATCTTGGTCTTCCCAAGGTTCACAACCAATCCTCTATGTGAGCAAAAATCATCCAAGGCTCCGAGGTGGCATTGGAGTCCCTCATGTGACTCTAAAATCAAAACAATATCATCGGCATATAAAAGAATGTGAACTGGGGTACCTCCGAGGTCGCTCCCCTCTCCGCCTGCTCGTAGTATGTAATCGGAGATCTCATGAATGTAAAGCACAAAAAGTGTCGGGGAGAGGGGACAACCTTGCTTAACACCAATGGTGCTAGCAATGGGCTCTGATAAACCTCCAGGACATCGAACTCGACCAAACAACTTCTCGTAGAGAGAGTAGATGGCCCATATCATCTCTGTCGGGATCCGAAGGCTCAGTAGGCGCTGGAACAGCCTCTCACGTGGAACTATATCAAAAGCCTTGCGGAAGTCCACAAAGCAACAATAAAGCCTCTTCTTCCTTTCCTTTGCCCCATCAATGAGACAATGCAAGATGAATATATGGTCGATAGTGGAAAAAGCTCGTCTGAACCTGGCTTGGCCTGGTGCTCGGATGCCCTCTGCCTCTGCATATGAGCTAAGCTCTGCCTCAAGTACTGCTCCATATAACTTGGCCATCGTGTGGCCAATCATGATAGTCCTGTAGGTACCCGGATCCAGAGCATCGCCAGATTTGTGGATAGGCATGATAGTATGCTTTTGTCCACTCCTGTGGGAATCCCCTATAGCCGGGTTGAAGACATGTGCAATCAACGGGGTTATAGTGGAGGGTGCATAGATGAGGTGCTCACTCTGTAAACCCGTGTGGTCGGCAGCCCGCCTGTGTTGCATGCGACGTATGGCCCTCTCCACCATGGATGTAGTAAAGAAAGAGGAGTGTGTGGGTCGAGGCTCAAGTGGATGTGGGATGGGTGGCTATCGAGGCACATCATATAGTCGCGGTGCATAATCTCGTCAGATTTGTGGGTCCTCAATGGGTGTAGACGAACAAGGCTTGCGGAGAGCGCGCCATGCCGTTGCACTATCCATGCTCATGAATAGACGGTATAGCTCAAGCTCCTGTGCCTCCTCGAATGCCCGTCACTTTCGAGGGGTCAGTGCCTTATCTGTCTTCTGGCTTCTCTCTCTGTAATCTCTCCCAAGGCTCGTCGCGCACGTAGGTGTCTATAAAGTGCTCTACACTCATCATCGTACCAATTATTATGGGGTCTAGTCCGAGGGGGAGGGATACGTCCTGTATGAGTGGTGTGAGGGAAGGAGGTGATAGCTGAGGTATGTAAGATGGATGAGATATGTGAGGTGAGAACTGAGAGGGGGGTGGATGGATGTAGTAGGCATAGGCCACGCTCGACCTCAGATGAGTATAGAGGGGCTAGCTCATGTGTGAAGTGAATGGTGGTGTATAGGGTACATGTGATAGGTCTATGTGGAGTTCTATCCCTAGCGATGGAAAGAGAGAGGTATGTGTGATCGGCTCCGATGGGTATAGGTGGGATGGTAAGCGATGTAATGAGGTGGGTGGCCTCCCTCGATCCCAAGATATAGTCAACTGTGCTCCCTCCTCCCCCGAGAGACCCATGTGGCATGCAAGTCAAGCCTCCTGAAGTAGGCCACTGAGCCATCCCATTATAGATGACGAGACGGTGCTTAGATCCAAGCCTAAGTAGATGTCGTCCATATGCTGTGATATGAGCTTTGTCTGCAGAGTGTCTCATGATAGTCTCCTCCTGTAGGGAATGTAGTGCTTGTGGATCCTCCTCGTCATACGTATCGCACTGCTCACTGTGTGTGCGAGCATTGAAGTCTCCCATGAGGAAGACTTCACCAAGCGTGGAGTACTCCATGATCTCATCTGATAGACATGCATAAGGTGAGACCTCCCTTGATGAAGAGTCATGCTCAGTGGAGGCGAAGCGAGAGCCTGTGGGGGCGAAATAGCATATGGCTATGTAGATGAAACTGTCATGTGATAGCTCAAGGCGGGTCCACATGTATCGGGCCTGCGGGTCGCGGGCCATGATCTGTAATCTACTGTGTAGTCTTTGTCGAAAAAGTATGGCTACCCCTCCAGATCCACGAGATGTGTGCTGTCGTGTGCATCCTCGGTGTAGAGACTCCCACTGGAATCCATGTATCCGGGGCAGTCCTCTCTCTGGACTCTCATGTGTCTCTGTAAGTAGGATGATGTCATGGCCTCTCATCACCTCCTCGAGTCTCTCTGGGTGTGTCCATAGATCTCCGTTGCAGTTCCAGACTGCTAAATGGATCTCTTCTCGTGTCCCACGGGCCGCGAGTCCCTATGCGATGAGCTTGCCATCTATGATGACCCGACCATCTCTATAGGATGCTCGTTTCCCCTCTTTACGGGCTTGGTGCACCCTAGGCATACATGCACGCCTATGTGCGACTTGCATTTTGGTGAGGACATCATCGAGATAGACGGGTGTGCCTTCGAGTCCTCGTAGGATTATCCTCTTGCGAAGGAAAGTAGATCGCGACTCGCCATCGGGGAAGTGGAGGATGAGGGCTCGTTTTTTAGTGGCATCTTTGCCGACTCTCCAAGCTTTAGTGAAAGGAGATGTTTCCCCCTCCGTATATCCGAGTTTGGCGCATAACATCCTTCCATCTTATTCCGGAGTGGATCCTTCCCTCTCTCCCATTCTAGTGACTCGTACATTGAGGCGTCTAGCTTGCCTCATCCTCTCCTTCTCGATAGTGTTGTGTACGAGGAGAGTCTCTTCTTTATGTGCTTCTTCACGGGCCTCTTTTTTGATGTTTTTTTTTTTAAATTTCCACCCAACCCTCTTTGGTGGCTTCGAGTTTGTCTTCCATATGCTACGTGATTTCTGCTTTGAGGGCTTCCTTGGTGATGGTATGAAACTCACCTTCCTCTGGGGAGAGTGATGCCACCGTTGTCTTGAGGAGAGCTATTTCTTTCTTCAAGATATCTCGTTCCTTCCTCCATTCCTCTTGTGCTGCTTCCCAAGTTTCTTTTTCTGTTATCCTCCTCTTCTCCCAATCCTCTTTCTCTTTCTTGCATTGATCTTTTTCTTTATGGAATGTCTCCGTCTCTTTTTCGAGCTTAGATAGGCGGGCAATGATGTTGTTGATGGTGGAATCCATAAGCTTCTTGTTGTCCTTCAAGCTGATGTGGAGTTTGTCTTCTAACTTGAGCAGGTCCTCCTTTGCCATGTCCTGCTATTCAAGCTTGTGTCTTCTTCAAACTCAAACCTTATTTGGTACAACAGTAATTTCTGAGGAATAATTCCTCAATTCTGTATACAGCTAAGCACATTTCAATTATTGCTGTTGTCCATAGGCTTTAGCAGTAGGAAAAGCAGTTCAGTTCATTGACGCGAGAGAGGCACAGATCTGACACAGATCTGACTCAAGAACTGGAGGCGATCTGACACATCTTTGACGCAGATCTGACGCGTTTTGCTGCTTGACGCAGATCTGACGCGCGTTTTGACCTGATGCAGATCTGATGCGTCCTGACGCGTTCTGATGCAGATCTGAACTGAGGCGTTCTGACCTGATGCGGATCTGATGTGGATATGATGCACACACACACACACACACACACACACACACACAGAGAGAGAGAGAGAGAGAGAGAGAGAGAGAGAGAGAGAGAGAGAGAGAGAGAGAGAGAGAGAGAGAGAGAGAGAGAGGGAGAGAGAGAGAGAGAGAGAGAGAGAGAGAGAGAGAGAGTTTTTACGTCTATTAGGAGGCCGAACTCGGCCTATGAGACAAATTGATTTATCTTCTATCAATTAGAAAAGATAAAAGTGCTGAAAAAAACTGGTAAAGCTGATATAGATCTTCATAGTATGCATGTGGAGATACTCATGAAAGTTTTGGGGTGGGTGTATGGAGTGCGATATCTATGATAGTCTATATGCAAAAGGGTAGTACAACAAGCATGAGAATGCATCTAAAACGACTAACTAGCTCCATCCTGCGCTAGTGGGCGGGTGTAAGATGTGATACATAGGTGGAGATGGAGTCAGGGCCACCCTGATGGCTGCAGCAGGATCAGCCATCATCTGGGATCGTCTCTCCTCCATGGCTCGATGGTCATGAGCTTGGATCTCCGCAATCTGGTGTCGGTGAAGTCTCGGGGCCCGATATCCTATAGCACGGGGTCGTCTCCTAGCTGGAGAATTCTGAGCCTGCTGAAGAGTCACCCCTCTCGGTGTGTGGGCTGAAGCACATCGTGGAATAAAGAAGTCAGTGAGCTGACTCAGTTTCCCTCCTGTATGGGCTGCTATAGTAGGATGGAGTAGGGAATCTCTGTGACTCTGTATCTCTAGTAAGAATCGCCTGAGCTGCCGCTGGTCTCGAGAGTCCTTGATCTCTCAGAGGGTGGGCTGCCCTGTAAATAGAGCCTCATATCTGCCTCTGATGCCATCATATGCGCTACATATGCATACGAAGTGCTCCTCATCCTCCATCTCTACTCTACATACCTTGCATATCCGCTTTTCTCTGGGAATGTCTACGGCTCTGCCCGTCTCAATCTCTAGTTGGTGTGATGAGACTCTCAACTGGCCAATCGCTACCTGGAGCTATGAGGCATGTAAGTATCCATGTAGCATGGTCTATGAAATCGTCCGCTAGTATGTCTAAGAACTGGTCTCGGTAGTGCGATAGTCTCGATCCCATGTGTGGTGTGTGCCATGTCTGACTAATGTAGAGCTGCCAGGGAGGGAGGGGGGGGGGGGGAGGGAGGGAGGGAGGGAGGGGGAGAGAGAGAGGGAGGAAGGGAGGGAGGGGGAGAGAGAGAGAGAGAGAGAGAGAGAGAGAGAGAGAGAGAGAGAGAGAGAGAGAGAGAGAGAGAGAGAGAGAGAGAGAGAGAGAGAGAGAGAGAGAGAGAGAGAGAGAGGGAGGGAGGGAGGGAGGGAGGGAGGGAGGGAGGGAGGGAGGGAGGTGGGGGGGGGGGGGGGGGGGGGGGGGAGGGAGGGAGGGAGGGAGGGAGGGAGGGAGGGAGGGAGAGAGAGAGAGAGAGAGAGAGAGAGAGAGAGAGAGAGAGAGAGAGAGAGAGAGAGAGAGAGAGAGAGAGAGTGGGAGAGAGAGAGAGAGAGAGAGAGAGAGAGAGAGAGAGAGAGAGAGAGAGAGAGAGAGAGAGAGAGAGAGAGAGAGAGAGAGAGAGAGAGAGAGAGAGAGAGAGAGAGAGAGAGAGAGAGAGAGAGAGATTTTATTTGTTCAGTGGAGCATTGCTTGTGGCTGGAGGTCTCTATACTTTGCTGGACAGATTGTTTCCAGCATCAACGATGGCTATGAGCATGTAATAATACCTGACCTCTAATGGGAATCCTGAGACTAAATAACAGTTCCTTTTTCTGAGGGTGCACAACTTTCTTTATTGACAAAGTGATCAAGCTGTACAAAAAATCCACGTGCAGCTATGTAATTCTAGCAAATAGTATGCTTTTGAGTTATGATCTATGTGTTGAGCCATCTTAAATGTCAAGTGGCAGTGGATTGTGTTCAGCTGCATGTCATTCTTGAATTTCTGTGTGAAAGTACACCTTTCAAAATCAATCCACAACCATGATCAACCCACAAGCACATACCACCTTCTTTGAACAACTATTATATTCTTAATATATGATCAATATAAAACCAAAACACATCTATTTTCCTTGCATCATGGCCTCAGAAAGTGAAGTTGCAGATTCTTCAAAGTACACTTTTCAGAATCAATCCACCACCATGATCAACCCACAGCGCATACCACCTTCGACTAACTAGTGTCTTCTTAACAAATGATCAATATAAAATCAAAACACATCTATGTTTCCTTGCATCATGGCCTCAGAAACTTTATGTAACCGAATCCTGAATGTTGACATCCTATAGGTGGAACACAAACTAGATAATAAAAGTTTTATTCCAGAATTTACCATGTTTGTGTTGAAACATTGAAGAACTCTTGAGATCATGAAAAACAATAAATTACATACATATATTCATACATATGTGCATTATGCTCGTGTACAATGGACATGCACAAATACATGTGCATTATGCTCGTGTACAATGGACATGCACAAATACACATGCACATGCACACGCACATGCACACGCACACGCACACGCAGGCGCACACATGAACATGCACATGAACATGCACATGCACATGTACATGCACATGCACATGTACAAACACCTGCACATGCACATGTACAAACACCTGCACACATACACTTACGCATGCATATACACCACACATACACGTACACATTTATGCACATACACATATACACACACACATACATGTACACATACATGTACACATACACATGTATGCACATGCAAATGTGCGTGTGTGCGCACACGCGTGCGCGCACACACACACAGAAAAGCAAATGCATGCGTACAGGTGCACATGCACACATTCTCATGCGCATGCACACATGCACATGCACATATGCACATGCACACCTGTGCATGCACATGCACATGCACATACACATACATACACATACGTGGACATACATATGTACACATGAACATGTACGCGTACACGTACACACATTGGTCCAAGTACACACACATTTCACATACATATACATATACATTTCACATGCACATGCACACATGCACATACATACCCATACATGGACATACATATGCACACATGAACATGTACACGTACACGCACACATATTGGTCCAAGTACACACACATTTCACATACATATACATATATATTTCACAGACATACACATACACACACACTCTTACACTTACCCATATACACATACTCATATACATACACGTACACATGGATATGCATATGCATACCGGTATGGATACACATACACACACATATGCATACACATACACATGCCCATGAATACGCATATGCGTGTGTGCATACACACACATGCAGACGCACGCATGCGCGCGTGCACACACACATGCAGACACACACATGCGAACATGCACATACACACACAGATAGGGGCACACACACATGCTCACACAGGCTCACGCATACACATAGGCACACACATCTGTATATGCATACACATAACCATCTGTATACACATACACGTATGCATACACTTACGCATGTATACACATGCATATGCATATGCATACACTTACACGTATACACATACACACACACACACACACACACACACACACACACACATATGTATACACATACACATACACACACATGTATACACATACACATACAGATACACATACATGCACATACACATACATCGACATACATATGTACACATGAACATGTACGCGTAATACATATGCACACATGAACATGTACACGTACATGCACACATATTGGTCCAACTGTACACACATTGCACATACATATACATATACATTTCACAGACATACACATACACACACACTCTTACACCTACCCATATACACATACTCATATACATACACGTACACATGGATATGCATATGCATACTTGTATGGATACACATACACACACATATGCATACACATACACATGCCCATGAATACACATATGCGTGTGTGCATACACACACATGCAGAGGCACGCATGCGCGTGTGCACACACACATGCAGACACACGCATGCGAACATGCACATACGCACACACACAGATAGGGGCACACACACACATGCTCACACATGCACACACATACACAT